>PVLD010015097.1:0-49915 GCA_004027595.1 Dinomys branickii | reverse complement strand
TTCCCTACTATCTTATCTATAATTTGGTATTTCCTTTAATGTTTTTGTGTTAACTAATGTGAAGATAACTATGTAATACAACATCCAGTTCTAATTCCCTACTATATTCTGTATAACTTTGTATTTTCTGTATTGTTTATGGCTTTTCTGGTTCATATGTCTCCATTCTTTTGTCTTTAAAATAAAATTTAAAATAAATTAAAAAAAAAAAAGAAACACAAAATATATATAAGGAGCAAAATAAAAGATCAGCAATGAGAAGTAAGAGATCTTTCTCAAAATAAGAGATGGAAGGAGTGGGGAGGAAAGGAAGGGAAAATGGATTTTTAAAAAGAGAGATTTGAAGAAAAAGTGGAAATTGAGCTTTTGCAAGTGGGAAGGTGAACAAGAGTTTGTGGGAACACGGAGGGATGGGACAGAAAGCAGACCAAAACCAAGGAACTACAGTGTCATGTAGAAACTCCCCATGAGACATTTAATCATTGTGGACTTCAAACAGGAACTAATAAAAAAGAAGAAAAAATGTATAAATGAAGATTAAATTAATGAATCTAAAAATAATTCTTTCTTATATGGATGTGGTACATGTATCATTAGATTTATACTGTACCTAGTATTTCATTTTGGGGAAGTGTTAACATAAACGCTGTTGTGTTTTTAATTTCAAATTCCACTCATTCACTGCTACTATACAGGAAAATAATAGGTTCTTGTATATTACCCTTGTATTCTGAAGCCTTGCTATAAGCACTTAGTTATAGAAGATTCTGTCAGCGTATCTTTTGGATTTGCTATATGGTCATGTCATATACAAAGATGCTTTCTCCTAATCAGTATACCTTTTATTTACTTATTTATTTTTTGCTATATTGCATTAACTAAGTCTTTTAGTGTAATGTTTGAAAAGAATGGGAACAAGAGATATCCGGAATAGGAATGCAGCTCAGAAGCAGAGTATGTGTGTGGCCTACCATGTATGCGGCCCTTTTGTGGTCAATCCCAAGGCCACAAAAGAGAAAAAGGAAGCAAGACATCCTTGCTTTTCCATCCATTTTTCTTCCATCACAATTACCCTCCCAATGAGGCAGCCAAGGCCAGAACAGACAAGAGGCTGATCAAGCTGGACCAAGGGCTAAACCGAAGGTCACAAGCGGAGCTACAGTGCAGATAGCTACCATGAGCTAGGCATACTTGGAGAGAAGTATCGCTTTGAGTGTGTCCTTTAGTGGTTTAGGGTGTTAATTCATCCATAAATGTGTAAATACATCTTGACTGAATTAGATATTAGGTGAAAATTTGATAATCTGATATTTTTGTGTTAGCTGAGGGAAACAAAAACAAATTGCAAAACCCATTTCTCATTTATTGTGAAATGCTAGCTGCGGCCACCAAGGCTCCTGCTTATTTCCTTCAACTTCATCTCACACTGAGGGAGGATGGAGAATGGTTCTGCAAACCAAAAAGCGTGACAGAAATAAGCCCCCAGATGGTTACAAGTGTGCTGATCGTTCTGCATACATACACACTGTTGTAGTTGCAAGGGAAATATATAATACAGGACACATGTTTTATAAGATTATTTATAATAGTCACCCAAAGAATGATATACAAAAGAGTGCAGGAAATCTGTCCACACACTATAGACCAAGAAATCTAGCCAAAGGCCTGGATCCCATGGAAATGTCCTTCATGAATCCAGCTGAAGGTCTAGAGCCCCCTATGAATCCAACTGGAGGCCCAGAGCCCATAACAATATCCCATGCAGGCCTGTTTCACAGATCTACACTGTGAAAGCTCAAAGGTCAGCGGTGGAATCTAGGAAGTCTGTGCCAGTGGGATGAAGGATCTGTGCTAGCAGGCTGAGGGATCTGCACTGGAGCCAGGAAGCGATGCTCAAAGTAAGAACCAGAGCTTTGAGTGTATCCTTAAGGTGTGTCTGAGTGTATCCTGTGATACTTACTTCACAGTAGAAGGAGATAGTATTAATAATTGTTGAGGAGCAATATAAATACAAACTAGGACTTTCCCTACATAAACCAGGATGTGTTCACCACCTGCCCTGCTCAGTCTGAGCCTGGAAAATTTAAGGTATCATAGCCATCCTCAGCAACAGTGAGGTCCCGAGCTCTTCCAATGGTGAAAATAGCTGAGTTCCCATCAGGAAAGCCAATGCAGCAAGCTTCTTCAGGAGACTGAGTTGTTGTGCACCTTCCTCCCCTCTAGAACCAGGAGGCAATGCTCAGATTGAGAAACAGAGCTCCCCCAAAGTGAACCGAAGCTACTCTCAGTGCCAACAAGGCCCTGAGCTCCTTGGAGGGTGAAAACAGCCAAGTTCATCAGGAAAGCCAGCATGAAAAGCTCCTCCAACAGAACCAACAGTCCCGTACAGCTTCCACCAACTTGCAGCAGCCTTGCTTCTTCTTCTCCAGATCTACCTTTTATGCTGCTGGCTACAGTCTCCAGGTGGGCCTCCCACATCCAGCACCATGCTTATTCAGTTCAGTGGGAGTTATAAGTTGACCACCACTACACATACACACATACAATTTTTAAAGGAATAACATAAACAAGAATTAGTTGTACTTAAGAAGGATATCTTAAGAATGAGTGTGCCAAATAGAGGACTTAGAAAAAAACTGTTGTGAACATGCCTAAAAAAAGAAATAAAACAAATAGAGAGAAATAATTGTCATATAATAAAGAAGATAAAAGGTCCATAACTAGAACTAGAGAATTTATGTGTGTATTTATTTATTTGTTTTGAGACATGGTCTCGCTGTGTAGCCCAGGCTGGCCTCAAACTCATGGCAACCCTTCTGCTTCAGCCTTCCAAGAGCTGGGATTCCAGGCATGTGCCACCATGGAATTCAGAGAACACTTTGGATTGTTTTGAAATGACCAGGATACTTCAGGGAATCAACCAATTGTTTTATTTGCAGACACTAGGATTGCACAGAGAAGACAATGGGATTGGGAACAAATATAATTAGGGATGTAAAATGGAATGCAAAGTCTCCACTTTCTCTTTGAGATGATAGCTTTGCCCTTCTTACCTGCTTGCATATCAACTATTATAGGAAATTAGAGCTTTTGGTGCCAAACCAACTCATTGTTAAATTTTCTAGGCTCAGACTTGGCAGGGTAGGTGGTGACACATCCTGGTTTGTGTAGGGAAAGTCCCAGTTTGCATATACATTGCTCCTCAACAATTATTAATACTATCTCCTTCCACTGTGAAGTTAAGTATCACTGTTTCAGCTTGAGATGAAAATAATAATCTTTTTCTGGCTTCTACCTCCCTCTTGTGATTAAAGCATGAAAAATCATTACGGAAACTAACATTTCTTTGAGACTATCAATAGATTGGGTACTTCACCCTCTGATATTACATATTATCCAAAGAGAAACCACTACAAAATATGAATATCACAAAGTGTATCATACACTAACTTCCCCCAAAGACCTCAGGTTTGAATTTAATGTCATCATGTCATTAAACTTTATCACTGACTACTCCTCATGGTTGTCATTTTCTGATTCCACGACTCTCCCGTTTAGCAGTACTTTTAGCTCCTGATACACTGTCACACTCTCACACTACTTCTGCCTAATTCTTGTTGGCTCAGTAAGCACACTGACCTTCCCAGTACTGTGGCTGCGACTACCTTAATATCTCTCTCTTGCTCTCTGCCCTGACTCCCAGGTCATGCCATAGACTTCATCAATTCAAGTCTAATCTTATTTTATGCATGTCATTCACTTTTCACCTGACTCCCTCAGTAATTGAAATCCAAGAAACCTTCAAGGACCCACAGCCTTTAATTATGATAATATTTCATGCCGCCTCATCTCCCATGGTCTTAGACTCTAGACCCTGAAACTCTGTGATCATTCACGATAATCAGGCCTTGGCAAACACCCTCCGATCCTCTGCCCCTCCTTGGCTTTGCCATTCCTTCAGCAAAGGCACAAATTATACTTACACTCATGTCTGCCCTATTCTTTACCAAACCCCTACAACTGAATGTGGTAGAGAAAAACACAGGAATAATGATTCATCTGATTTTAAATTCGTAATAATGAATCTCAATGCCAGGACCCTCACTGGAGTGTTTAACAACTTAAATTATCTATTCATTCCCCTATTTTCCTGTTTTGATGTTTCTCTCTCCCTCTCTGTTTCTCTCTGTCTCTCTGTCTCTCTCTCTCTATCTCTCTCTCTCTCAATCTCTCTCTCCTTCTCTTTCTCTCTTCCTCCTGATAGAGCAAGAGAGACTCCATTTTCTTTCTGTAACTCCATTTTAAAAGGTCACTTACGCTTTAGATGAACTCACTGTTCATCTTTTAGTTCACCATAAAACCATAAAAGGAAGAACAAGCCTTTCATCTAGAGGAACCAATAGATAAAACAAACCATAAGCTAAGATTAACAACATCCTGCTTAAAGAAAACCTGGGAAGTATAAAATTTGTGACATTTTTGTTAGAAACCCTTGGAATGTGGTTACTATGGAAACCAAAAGAGTATTTGAACGGGAAGCAAAGTCCAGATCAGGGCCAACATTTTCTCTGGCTCTTTGTTGGAGACTGTTGGTCACTGCCTTCAAAAAGCTCTGTTTGTTCCTACGTTCGGGCTCTCGTGGGTGCTATCTAGCTGAATTTTGACATAACATTCCCTTTCTTCTTCCTTCTCTCCTTCCTAAGATGACATAGTGTAGAAGGTGGAATGTGCTGTCACAGAGTAAGGGAAGAGAGGACGGGACTTTATGTCAAGTAAAGACACTATCTTTACACGAATAATTGATGGAGACCACTGCAAAGTGACTCTGAGCAAGATTTAATATTAACCAATTGGCTTTCCGTGTTTACCTGTGAGTTGTCTGAAGCTTAAGCACCATCTTTGTTTACTTCTGAGTTGTCTGAAGGTGGGCAGTGGATTCATAGTCAGCAAACCTCTATATGTCACCGGTCACCCTAGGCCGGTTTTGTCCCATGTATCTGTGACACCTCAAAGGACAAGATAAGGCACTGAGGACGTCTGGCCCCAACCTCAGTTAACTACAAGGAGACTAGAGCTGGAGGCTCCACAGTCCTACAATAAATACCAACCTAAAGATCAGCTCGTTCTCCTGACTGATAGAATTTACTACTTGGGAAAGTTCTCCCAAGGTCTCTCTAGATTCACAAGTATCCTCCACCTTTAAAAACTAAATAAATACAGGCTGCCCAAAGAAGTCTTTGTCTAAACTCAGAGAATATCAAAGATGTAGGAGAGTGAGACCCTCCTAGAGCCCTGAAATCATTTCAATTGTCTCATTTATTTATGCCTTCCCCGTCCACTCACTTGGGAGATTGTGGGCCTGCTCAGCCTACAGTAATTAAGGGTTATGTAACCCAATATTTGGTGCCCAACACGGGACTTGAACCCACGACCATGCCGAGGATTTTTAATCCGTGGATTGTGAGGTTTTTTTAAATCCCAGTGAGTAAGTCTACCTAGAGAGGAAAGTGTGGGAGATGGAGAAGGCTTTTACAGGATGAATATTCCTCTGGCGACACCTGGAGGAGAGAGGGAAGAGAAGCATTCCACAGGAATAAGGGTGAGTCTTTCCGCTGTGAAAAGCTGTTTTATCTAGGAGCAAAATGGGCCAAAAACATTCAACCAAAGAGCAATGAGACACACATTTGCTTCAAGATTTGTTTAAGTGCTCAGGGGCTCATGTGCCAACAAAACACGTAGCAAACATACTAAGAGTTGGAAAAAGTCTTAAAAACACACACAGTAGAGGAGAAGTCAGTTCCCCTGAGACATTCTCAACTTGGAACCCAGTTTGCTCAGTTTTAAATCCGTCACAGAGCTCGCAGCCAGTAGTCCCCGAAATGGATGACGCTGGTGCCGAGGAAACGAAAGCGCTCCCAGCAGAGGCGTCTGCAGCCAAAACGGAGGTTTCCAGGGCAGAGAGGCTGAAAAGGGGAAATAACATCCCTGCTTGCTTCCCAGCTGGGTCTCAGCAAGATGCTAATGACGAGGCTTTTGTTCATATGCCTGCTGAATTACAAGGGATTAGATCTGCCTGCAGCTTGCAGAGTCACAATTCTTGGGGGTGAAAAACGTACCCCAATTTCCATAGGAGTTTGGGGTCCTCCCCCTGAGGGAACAGTAAGTCTTGTACTCGGAACAGCTAATATAAATTTAAAAGGAATAACTATTGTGCCTTGTGTGATTGATGGTGACCGTCAAGATGAAATACAAGTGTTTGCATGTGCCATGGATCTCTGGGCCTTTGAATAAGGAGAGTATGTAGCACAATTGATCTTTTTTTTTTACCTATAGATAAACCCCTTATCAAATATTTGATTGGGAAGGGCTTTCCTTCTGTGGGTTTTCTTTTGACTTTCTTAAAGTGTCTTTCAATACATAAAAGTTTAATGTTGATTAAGTTTGACTTATCTAACTTGTATTTTCTTTTCTTTTCTTTTTTTTTTTTGTGGTACTGGGGATCGAACTCAGGACCCTGCACTTGCTAGGCAAGCGCTTATTCCACTGAGCTATATCCCCAGCCCTCTAACTTGTATTTTCTGTCCCCAGTGTTCTGGTATCATATCCAATAACTCCCTTCCATATTCAATACTAAGAGTTTCTTTATGTTTTCTTCTAAGAGCTTTACAGTTTTAGTTCTTATACTCATTACTTTGATAATTTTGCATATGGTATAAGGTAAAGATCCAACTTTATTCTTTTACCAGCGGTACCAGTTTTTCTGACACCGTTTGTTGAAAAGACCACCTTTCCCCCAGTAAATGGCCTTGGACACCTTGCTGAAAACCTTTAAAATATACATGTGAAGGTTTATTTCAGGCTGTATCATTTTATTCCATTTTACCTATATGTTTGTCTTTATGAGAGTACCACACATTTTGATAATGATAATTTTTGGAGGGTGGAGTTCTAAATTAGGAGCAGAGGTTGGCAAACTTTCTGTAAAGACTCCGATGTTAATTATGTTGGGCTTCACCAGCATATGGCCTCTGTCTCCTTTGTCACATGACTCTAACCTTCTGTTGTAGCACTAAGGCACCCAAAGACAATGCACAAACAAATGGGTACATATGTGTTCTAATAAAATTGTATTAATAAAAATAGTTGGCTGCATAGATTTTCCATCCCTGGGACTAGAAGTCATAGTTTGGCATTTTCAAAAACTTAAAGGAAAGTCAGTGTGATAAGAACAGTGGTAAAAGAAGCCAACAAATTGAAGCAAGAGGGGAAATCCAGATCACACAGAGCCTTCCATACCACAAACCTAGGAGGATTTGATTTATTCTCCTCCATCTGTTATTCACCAAACATCTAGCGAGGACTTACTGGAGTAGGGGCTGGGACTATATAACACCCTCAGTCTGAGACCCCAAAAGGTTTCAATGTAAAAAAAAAGATTAAAAGTTTTAGGCTAGGGATGTAGCTCAGTGGTAGATCACTAGTACGTGTATAGACCATGTGGTTCAATCCCAATGATACATTCATTGTCAAACAGCTTGAAGCTTGAACTTTCTACTACTCAAACAGCAAAGTTCAAAAAATAACTGCTTGTTTTTCATACCTTTGTTCAACAGTTGATCTAAAAGTTCGATTTGAAAAACCCTATATGGGCTGAGAGTGAGTTCATGTTGCATCTTGCCATGGACACAAAGGGGTGAAAATTCAGTATAAATGCTGCTGTCACCCAGACAACATATTATGCTGGTGCTAGTACACTAAAACATTCATCATTATGCTCTTTTTTTGCACTTTATTTGTGTAAAAAATATCATAACCATGGCTCCAAAGAAAGTTAGTGACACCAACAGCAAAGCTATGAGGAAAACTGTGATAAAGTTAAAGAAAGAACTCAGTGGGAAATTTGTTAAAATCCTGGAAAAAATTGATAAGTATAATTTTTGGGCCTTGGAACCAATTATTTTGGGTTTTTGGTTATTTCTTATGGGAAACATATATTCAGTTCTCAAATTTTTCAGTATTCAGATTTGAATTTGGAACAAACTGAGTTCAACAATTGAGGAATCACTGTACATATTTTTTCAGCAGCACAATACTTTCTCCAAAATAGACTACATACTAGCTAATAAAGCATGCTTCAATGAATGCAAAACAAACCAAAATTTTACCATGTATATTATCAGGTCATGGTGTAATGAAACTAGAAATCAATAGCTAAAGAAGCTACAAAACTATGCAAACATATATAAATTAAGCTACACACTCCTGAATGAGCAATGGGTCACAGAAGAAATTAAGGAAGAAATAAGACAGTTCCTAGAATTACATGATGATGCTAGTACTTATGGGACACAATATAAACAGTCTTACATGGGATGTGTATAGCTGTAAAGCACCATATTAGAGAAATAGAATGAGTACAATTAAGGTCCTAGAAAAACAAGAACAATCTAAACTCAGCACTTGAACAAGAAATGAAATTATAAAGATCAGAGCAGAAATCAGTGAAAAAGAGACTCAAAAAATGATACAAGGAACAACGCTGAGCCATGGTGAACAGGGGAGCTTCAGTGAGCTGTTCAGGAGGGAAAAGTCTACACCCCGCCATTGTGGGAGCAAGGCTGGGCCCCAGTGAACCTTGGGAGCTTCAATAAGCTGCTTGGGAAGGAAGAAAATCTTCACCCCAACCCCTCACCATTGCAAGAGTGATGGTGAGCCCTGATGAACTTTGGGAGGCTGCTCAGGAGAGGAAAACTCCATACCCTGCCCCCTCACCATCATGGGAGCAAAATGAGTCCTGGTGAAAATGAAGAAGCAAAATGCAATCTCAGACCTCCAGCCAATCATAGCAACTGAAGTAATGAAACAACTCCATCAAGCTACAGAAGAAATTAGATCAGAAATAATCTCTCAGGTTAAAAAAAAGGAATGACAACAATAATGAAATAATTGTTCAGCACAATTACAGAAGACACAGATAAAATTAGAGGAGCATAAAAAAGTGAAACCTTGAATGAACAATATAGGAAAGAATTAGAACGCATGAAATAGATTCAAAGAGATATCTGGTAAATTGAAAATTCTATTGAAAGCTGGCAAAACTATTTGAATGAAACTGAAGATAGATTTTCAGACCTTCAAGACAGCATTGCAACTAGTGATTATGAAAGGCAAAATCTCTTTAAAAAACAAGGAAACAGGAAATAACAATTCAACATCTGCAAGATGATGCAAATAAAAACAATATAAGACTGATAAGTGTCAACGAAACAGCACGAGTCAACACAAATGATAAAATATGACTATTTGCAGAAGAAAGAGCAGAAAATTTTCCAAGCATGTGAAAAGAATCTGACATATAAATAAATGAGGCATATAGAACTTCAATTAGCCATTACCAAAATAAATCTACAGCCAGACACATAATAATCAAGATTCCAGAAATGCAGCAAAAAAATAGAATATTAAAAGTGGTTAGAGAAAAGAAACAGATCACCTATAAAGGAAAGCCCATCAGAATCATTGTAGATTTCTCTACATGAACCATCAAGTCAAGAAGAGTTTGGAGTGAAGTATTTCAGGTCTTGAAAGAAGACAACTTCGAACCCGGATTGATGTACCCTGCAAAGCTATATTTCAAAATTAGTGGAGAAATAAGATACTTCCAGGACAAAGCACAACTAAAGAAACTCATGACCACATAACCAACCCTACAAAAAGTACTGAACAATAATCTAGGAAAAGATAAAAATGACCACAATTCCAAGAACAGCAATAGAAAAGAACCACCAAGCAGAGCAAGCATTTAAACAGAGGAGGGAAGTATGGAACCAACAGTGGGAAAATAACATGACGAAGATAAGACAATACTTATCAGTAATAACCATTAATATAAATGGCCTTAATCCACCAACCAAAAGAAACAGACTGACAGAGTAGATCAAGAAACAAAATTCAACAACATGCTCTTTAATAAATGTTACTGGAAAAACTGGCTTTCCACATGCCAAAGACTAAAACTAAACCATGTCTATCACCATGCAATAACTAAAGTCAAAATGGCTTAAAGATCTAAATATTAAAATAGAAACACTAAATCTACTAGAAGAAAAATTAGGTAGAAATATTGAAGACATAGGGGTAGGTAGAGAGTCCATAAACAAAAACCAAAGTGCAGGGGAAATACTTCAAACAATCAACAATTCAGATCTCATCTCACTGAATAGGTTTTGCACAGCAAAAAAAGTCACCAATACAGTAAAAAGAAGACCCGTGAATTGGGAAAAAATTTTAGCTACTTCATCCTTAGACAAAGGATTTCTATCTAAAACATATAAAGAATTTTTTAAAAATCAGGCCCCCAGATTTCAAGATTAAATTAAAAAATGGGCATCTGAGATGAATACACATTTCTCAAATGAAGAAATGCAAATGGCACATAAATAAATGAAAAAATGTTCAACATCATTGGTCATTTGAAAATGCAAATTAAAACAACACTGAGATTCCATCTTACCCCAGAAACAATGGCTATCACCAAGAAATCCACCAATAACAAATCCTGGAGGGCTGTAGGGAAAAAGGAACCCTTCTTCACTGTTGGTGGGAGTGTAGACTGGTAAAATCCTTGTGGAAATCAGAGTGGAGATTCCTCAAACACTAGAATTAGAGTTCCCACTCAACACAGCTATTTCCCTTCTGGGTATTTTTCCAGAAGAATTGAATATATCATACCACATTTTTATATGTGCATCCATGTTTGTAGCAGTTCAATTTGTCATAGCTAAATCTTGGAAACAACACAAATGCCCATCAACGGAGGAATGAAAAAAAAAGATACGATATTTTTATACAACAGAGTATTACTCAGCTATAAAGAAAGGTAAACTTGAGGCTTTTATAGGTAAATGGATGCAACTAGAGACCATACTATTAAGTGAAATAAATTAGATTCAGATGCATAAATATCGTATTGTCTCCCTAGTGTAAGAACCTAAAATCCAAAAGATATAATAGATGTTGTGAAAGAGAGAGTAACTGCTCAAATAGAAAGAACAACTGGGATGAGGCAAAGTATAAAAGAAAGAAAGAAGGAAGGGAAATTCTTTGAAAGAATAAAGAAAATAGATAAATCCTTAGCTAATCTTACCCAAAAAAGGGGAAAAGACGCACAGTGTAATTAGAAATGAAAAAGGTGAAATCATAATGGACACTGACAAAAGCCACAAAATTATTAGCAACTAATTTGCAGGTCTGTATTCCAAAAACTTGGAGGCCTCCAAACGGGAGAGATTTCTAGATATACATGAATTACCAAAACTGAAGCAAGATTTGAAAATCTTGAATAATCCAATAACAGCAAATAAAATTGAAATAGTAATCTAGAAGAAGCCCAAGACCTCATGAATTCACTGCTGAATTTTACAAGAACTTCAGGAAAGCTCTAACATCAAGACTCCTCAAACTCTTTAATTAAATTGAGAGGGAAGGAGTATTCCCAAAATCATTCTTGGTAGCCAGCACTACAGTGATCCCAAACCCAGACAAGGCTCCAGCCAGAAAAAAGAACTAATGAATCTTTCTAATGAATATAGATGCAAACATCCTCAACAAAATATGGCAAAAAGATCTTACACCAAGGTCAAGTAGGCTTCATGCCAGGGATGCAAGGATGGTTCAACATATGCATGATTTCTCTTATATGAAAAGCTTTTATACACACACACACACACACACACACACACACACATCTTGGTTCACAAACTTAATTTTTTCCATGATTCTGGTTGCAAACCAAATTGAATGAGAACCCAGTCAAATTCAGTGGTTAGATTCAATGTTGATCTTATGCAGAAATTTGAGAGAGAGCAAAATAGAAGATGGATAAACAGGACACAAGGAAAAACTAAAGCAATTCCCCCAGGTGATCATCTTTTAAAGACAGAGGTTTTGGTCTATGACTTGTACTCTGAGAAACATTTTGGCCAGTTTCTTGAGATCATCATATACAGTGTACTAACTTTTGTTATTCTCTCATTTTTTTATTATGAAATTTTGTTTTATTTTTCATAGAAGAGTTTTTAATATTTTCTTTAGTAATATCTACATGTATTATAATAAAATAAAAAAAAGCAAAGTGACCACCAGTCATACCAGTTAAAGTCTAATATAAACAGCTAATTCTACAATTATAAAAAGATTTCTGGCTCTGCTCAAAGTACCCCATACAATCTAAGTAGAAGCTCAGCAACTGTTTGCCCAGTTATCTGGCTTACCACCTGTAAGAACTGTTTACCACAAACCCCAAAACTTAAAGTCAGTCCATCAAAATAAGTATGACCAGGAAAAGATGATGTCTGATTTCTTGTCCACTCTTTACATAAATCACATGCTTGGCCAAATACCCACATCCTTTCTGCACCTCACCCCCCAACCCCTTCTGAAAAAAGCAGAACATCTAGAAAAGTTAAGCCTTGGTTACTCAAAATATGAGCCAAACCACAGCCTTACCATCAACCAGGAGGTTAGAAATTCAGGATCTCAGGCTTATCCCAACCTGGCTTGTTTGGTATGTGTGTGTTATATTTTGTTTTGCTTTGTTTGTAGTGCTGGAGATCAAACTCAGGGACTCACACATGATAGGCCTTGTTTTTTTAAATAGGCCCAGATGACTCACATGTATGTTAAAGTATAAGAAGTACTGGCTTAAGCAACATATTGGTTCAAGTATAGATTAAAAAAAATCAAGATTTTCCACTTAGCATGAAGATTAAAACATACACACAACATGTGTTAGGTCCTGGTTTAATCTCCACTACTGCAAAATATAAAACAACAAAAACTGACAACTTACCTCAATTACAATGTGTGATGTTAGGAACAAAGCAGCCCAAACCTCAAAGGCAGATATCCAGATTTCCGCTCTTGAAAGTTTTCCAAGACAGACTTCAACTAGAATCCAGGCCTGCTATACGAACCCATGTAGCGTCCATTCCTGCCAGTTCACAGGGCAGGAGAAAGATTCAGGATCTTGTTGACCCTAACATAGATCTTGTAGCTACCAGAAAACTGAGGCTTTCCAAGCAAACTAGCCTTAAGGAAATAGTCAGGCTGAAGTTCAGAGCTCTCCTAGTTACTTGAGTGTCCTTTTCTTTCCACCATTAGCTGGTTATCACTGTTTCTTTCTCAACCACTAATATTCCAACCGGAGACAGCTTATTGCCTCCAATCACCTTAAGATCCTTTCCTGGTGCTCCTAACATTAAAAAAAAGAAGAAAAAAAGGAAATTCACAGCAGAGTGATCTTTTTATATCTTGCTCTTTGTCCAACAGAATCTCAATGACAGCATCTCTAGTACTAACGGCAACTTTATTTTGATAACAGGAGGTTCAAAACCAATTATAGCAAGGGCTTTGCTCTGTGTAAACTTCCTGTCGTTACTAGCCCTGAGCAAGCAGTGGTCTCCTTTCCTAGGTCCTGCCTTCTAGTAAAAAACACGAGCACAAGCGGAAGATGGAAAAGGAAACAAAAAGCTAAAACAGGGTTGGTTTCACAGCAGAGGCCAGAGATTTAAAGAGGAAACAGAAGCAGATTTGAAATACGCTATCTTTCTAAAGCTTATTCTTTCCTAAACCAGAAATAGAAGAGGACCATAAGACTGTGATAAAAGAAGACATCCTAAATTAAGTCACAGCCCAGAGGGTGGTGGGAAGAAAGAGATTTTTTTAAAAGAATTTTTTGAGAATAATCAGACTTTATAACAGCATGACAGAGAGGAACATATGATTTAATACAAATTGAAGTTGCTTAACTCTAACCTAGCCTCATAATTATGTGTAGCATCAAAGGAAGGGGGAAACTGTTCACTTAGTAAGTCCCTTTCAGGCTTTTAGTATCAGCATTAAAGGGCATAGCTTTCTTGTAATCAGCAAAGAAAAAACATGTTGGCCACTCTCTCCATAGCAGCCTCAAACCTAGGGGAATCAGGGCTGGGGATATAGCTCAGTGGAATAAGCACCTGCCTAGCAAGTGCAGGGTCTTGAGTTCGATCCCCAGTACCGCCAAAAAAACAAAAAAAAACTTATGCATCTGATTCATTATAAAAAAAAATAAAAGTCTAGGGGAATCATTGCACTATACAAAAGAAATATACTTGCTCCTAAACAGATGGTCGGTTTTACTTGTAGAGAGGGTTTCATAAAAAGCACGTTTTCTACCTAACTGTTCAAATCATGGAAAGCATTGATATTTTGAAATATTAAGAGAGAAAGCTCTGAAGTTTTAAACTGCCTGAGTCTTGAGGGAAGACACGCTTTTCTCTTTCCCTCCTGTGCCTGCCCTGGAGTGCTGTCAGGGAGCTTTGAGAAGCTCCAGCCCTGTGGTATCATGAAGTTTATGAACATGGTGCATGGGCTATAAGCTTCATAGCTCTCCAATCTTGAGCTTCTCTGACTCTACTAAAAGTAGTTAAAAGAAAGAAATATATATATATGACCGAATATATAAATACAAATATAAATATATATATATATATATATGAAAAGTTAGAAAGACTCAATATTTCTAAATTCCTAATAAAGCCAGGCTTGGTAGTGTGCACTTACAATCTCAGCTACTCTGGAAGTTGAAGGGGGAGGATCTCCCGAGCTCAAGGAGGTCAGGAGGTCAGGGTCAGCCTAGACACTACAGCACTGTCTAAAAATGTTTTTAATCTCCAGTAAAATAAGAAAAGCTTATTTTAACTCACGACTTCAAGATAAATCAACAGCAGTAAAAGAATTTCTTTTACATTCCTTCTACATTCCTTCCCCGGATGTTGAAGATAAGCCATTGAGGCCATATCGTATTCTGTTTGGAACCAACCAAACTAGACACAGCAAAAACTACTCTTCTTGGGCTGACTGGCCTCCTTTCTCAGGACATTGTGCACTTCTGTCGTCCCACTTCTCACATCAATACCTGGTGCAGGTTCAGTGTAAACGATGTATGTTTTCTTCTCCCCACATTTTCATCATGCTACACCCCACTCCTTAAATTCTGTGAATATTTTTCCAACAGCCATCTGGCCATGCTGCTGGGAACTTAGAGAATTTGTCCCAGGAAAAATTATGAATGTAACCAATGCTACTTAACAATGGTTAAAATGAGAGATTTTGAGCTCCATGTATGCACCACAATAAAAAATGGATAAAAATGAGTACACTTAAATCACTATCGTTATTTTTTGTTCTGTTGTAGAACATCTAGGACAAATTAGGCATTCAATAAATATTTATTGAAATGAAGTTAAATTCCAATAAGCATGTGAGCTGTGGGGCAGGGTGCATGTGAGGTCACCCCTAAGTCCTGCCCCCTGTGGCACCTTCTGCACTCTGTTCCTGCCTCCCCCTCTTCTCTCCAGCCAGATGGAGTGTGCGCTTGACTTTGTTCTTTCTCCGTGCCTTCCCGCAACACATTCAGGAGCAAGCAATTCCTGGCTAAGAAATAATAAGCATAATTGTCCCACTCCCCAATGGAGTCAGATGAAAACTGGTAATAAAGTCGGATACAGCTCCAAGAGAAGAACCACCCAGGGTCCCTAAGGAATTGCACCGCAGACGGCAATGTATTTACGCTGATCAAGGCACTCACGCATCATGTCTCCTAGGTACGTCCCCATCGTTTGTTATCCCTAGTCCAAATCTGTTCCAAAAATATACAAAAGCTTTCTGCTCTGGTCACTTCAGTTCTTCAACTTCTTGAGAAGATCCTCATTTTTCTTACATCAGTTTCTTTTTTTTTTTTTTTTTTCCGGGACCGGGGATCGAACTCAGGGCCCTAGTGCTCAGCGGCAAGCACTTAGCCCGCTGAGCTGTACCTCCAGCCCTCTTATATCAGTTTCTTAGGTCCAACCAGAGAACGTAAGAGGGTTCCTCCCTAATAAATGGAATGTTCTATCTCATGATATTAAATATACTATTAAGAGAGTTGTAATTAAACAAGAAAAAAATGAAGGCAGGAAGGAGGTAAAGGAGGAAGGAAGAAAGGGCACAGAGCAAAATATTATGCAACAGTTACCAAAATTATGAGATCTAGAAATATGTGCGCTGAGGGTAGGGTGTAGCAAGTGGTAGAACACTTGCTTAACACGCACAAAGCCCTGGATTCAAACCCCAGCACTGCAAAAATAAAAATATTGAAATACAAAAAGAAGCATAAGCACATTGTGACAAAGAGAGTGCTCCAATACATATTAATTGAAAATAGAAAATTGATGATTAACACAGGGCACATAAACTCATGTATATTAAAATGGGCATACAGACACACACACCTACACTAAGCAAAGCTATGGATTTCTATGGGTACTCATTTATGTATGTAATCACATAGAAACTTTTCTATAAAGTTTCCAAAATGGCAGTGCTCTGTGGAAAGCAAGTGATTAGAAAATGATAAGGCATCACAAAATTAGAATTAGAGGTCGCACTTAACCAGCTATTCCCCCTCTGGGTTTTTTCCCATAAGATTTAAAAATGTCATACCACAGCGATATATGTGCACGCATGTTTATAGCAGCACAATTTGTCATAGCTAAATGTTGGAAATAACCCAAATGCCCATCAACTGAGGAATGGATAAAAAAGATGTGGTCTTTTTATGCAATGGAGTATTACTCAGCCATAAGAATATAAACTGGAAGCTTTTATAGGTAAATGGATACAACTAGAGACCGTATGCATAAGTGAAATAAATCAGGCCCACATGTGTAAATACTGTATTGTCTCCCTAGTGTAACAACCTGAAAGAATAAATAAAACCCAAAATGTACAACAGATAGTATTAAAAGGAAAGAAATTGCTCAAAGAAAGGAACAACTGGGAGGAGGGAAAGAAGAAAAAGAAAGAATGAAGCAAGGGAAAAATATATATGGACAGCTAGGATAATTGTACTGCTGATTTCTATCGGTTTATTGAAAGGAACAGTTAATACCTAAAATTTTTGATCAATTTTGCATGCTTATACCTAGTAATCTGGACAACTAATCTGAAGACAGCAATATGTAATATAACAACCACAGGTTAGGGCTGGAGGTACAGCTCAGTGGGCTAAGTGCTTGCCGCTGAGCACTAGGGCCCTGAGTTCGATCCCCGGTCCCGGGGAAAAAAAAAAAAAAAAAAAAAACAACCACGGGTGAATTTCTACCATCTTGTTTAGTGAAGCTCTGTATGATTTCTGATGTTTTTAAAAATTAATTTTTATTACCTTTAATGGTTAGATCAATCTTGCATTCTTACATCTGATAATCTGAGCAGCTTCACTGAAGGTAACAATATGTAATGTAACAACTACTGCTAATTCCTACCACTTTGTCTTGACACCCTGTATCATTTTTATTGTGTGCTTTGTTCTTGTCTATGTTGTTGTTATTTTGTTGTTATTCTCTTTAAAATAAAAAATTTAAAAAGATGATAATGCAAATATGTCTGTATTTAAAGACTTCACAATATATTTTCATACATTTCCCTATTTCTCTTAGACTAAAAACCAAAGACCTTCAAACTCTGTATTCCCCACCCCCACTTCTCTGACTTGCTTCCTTGTTTGCCAATATAGCCAGACATAGACCTTTGGCACCAGGGACCTTTGCACCGGCTGCGCCTTTGACTAGACTGCCCTTTTGCCACAAATCTGTGTCATTCATTGTTTCATTTCTTTCCATTTTTCCTCAAATATCAGGGCTGTCTATTCTACTCTGACCTCACAACTTAAAACTGCAATTCTATTAGCATCCCTGATCTCCTCAGCTTATTTCTTGTTAATAGTGTTAACCACTTCCAAACGTATTATATACTGTATTATCTATTATGCTTGATTTTCTCCTGCCACTACAATACAGTCTTTATGAGTGCATGGATTTTTTTTCATTGTTTTGAGACAGGGTTCCACTGTGCAGTGCAGGCTGGTCTTGAACTCACTGTGTAGCCCAGGCTGGCTTTGAATTCATCGCCATCCTCTTAGGTCAGCTTCTCAAGTGTTGGGACTGCAGGAGTGCACCACCTCTCTCAGCTGGATTTTTATTTTGCCTCCTTCACGGATATATCCTTAGTTCCTAGAATGATGCCTTGTATATCAGTCTATACTTCATAAAAATGTGTTAATTCACAAATCCTCAAAAGAATATTATTTGTATATTTTTAAAAATCAGACTGACCCACTCACACAAACAAAAGGTTAAAACAGTACATGTGTGGAACTCCTGTGTTCTGGCTTATAGCTACCTCAGACGGAGCTCCTACTGACTGCGGTCTACAACCACGCAATGCATTCTACCTCACCCTGAATGTTTATGTTTTAAACAACTGAGAATAACCCAGCCAGTCCTGGGAACCTCTGTGAAATCCCAGCTCACTTTTTATAAATGCTAGACAGCAATGAAGTTCCATTATTTCTCATCAGGGAAGGACAGTGGCAAAGGAAGAGTCAAAGCAGAAAACATGTTTATTAATTCCTGGAGGCCTCCTCTATTTCTTTAAAAAAATGTATAATCTTAAGAATGTAGATGGATCTTGAAGACGTAGATGTAGGCAGAGATGTTATGAACAAAGCCCAGATCACATGGGAAATACTACAAAGAATCAGCAACTGGATCGCATCTTACTAAAAAACTTTTGCACAGCAAAAGAAATCACCAACACAGTGAAAAGACAACCCACAGAGTGGGAAAAAATTTTAACCAGTTTCTCCTCAAAAGACCAATATCTAGAACATATAAAAACTGAAAAAAAAATGGATCCCCTAATTCAAAGACTCAGTTCAAAAATGGGCATCTGAGATGAATACACCATTCTTAGATGAAGAAGTACGAATGGCAAATAAATATATGAAAAAATGTTCAACATCACTGACCGTTCAAGAGATGCAAATTAAAACAACACTGAGATTCCATCTCACCCAGAAAAAATGGCTATTTTTAAAAAATCAATCAATAACAAATGCTGGAGGGGCTGTGAGGAAAGGGAACCCTTCTCCACTGTTGGTGGGAGTGTAGACTGGTGCAACCACTGTGAAAATCAGTGTGGAGATAAACTAGGACTAGAGGTCCCATTTGACCCAGCGGTTCCCTTTCTTGTATCTTCGCAAAAGAATTAAAAGCATCACACCACAGTGACATATGCACACCCATGTTTATAGCAGCACAGTTTGTCAAAGCTAAACCTTAGAAACAACCCAAATGCCCATCAACTGATAAATGTATAAAAAAGATGCAGCTTTTTGTTGTTGTTTATTTGTTTGTTTGTTTTTGTCTTTTTGAGACAGGGCCATACTGTGCAGCTGAGACTGGCCTTGAGCTCACTTTGT
The DNA here is from genome assembly GCA_004027595.1 of Dinomys branickii. NCBI lineage: Eukaryota > Metazoa > Chordata > Mammalia > Rodentia > Dinomyidae > Dinomys > Dinomys branickii. The sequence goes on along the minus strand of PVLD010015097.1, from coordinate 30,576 downwards.
AACCCAGACTGGTCTCAAACTTGCAACAACCCTCTTGTCTCAGCCTCTCAGAGATTACAGGCATGCACCACCACACCAGGCTGATTCGTGATTTTGTTTTATATATAAACTGGAGTACTATTCTGCCATAAAAAGGATAAACTTGAGACATTTATTCCTAAATGGGTAGACCTTATGACCATACTCTTAAGTGAAATAAATCAGACACACATATAGAAATATCACATTGTCTCATTGGTATGAGAAACTGAAAGCATAAATAACGAAATTTACAAGAGATGTAGTGAAATGGGAAGAAATTATTCGAAAGAAAGGGGAACTAGGGAGGGGGAGAGGAAGGAAGGTTAAAGAAAAAATGAGAAAAAGGAGTAAGTGGAAACAAAACTTTGTAAATAGGGAGCAGAAGAGGGGTTAACGGGAAGCGGGGGCAAAAAAGACAAATCAAGATATATTATATGCAGGTATAAAACCCGTGATGAATGTGATCATCGCGTATGCCTAAATTGTACCAATAAACTTAATCAAACAAAAATGCAATGTAGATGGAAATTAATCCTGACTCTTGTCTGAGAAAAATTTAATTCTTTGGAACAAAGGAGTAAGAAAAGTTTTAAACACACAGCTAAATCTCTAACCCCTGCCTCAAAGCATAGCAAAGTCCTTGCCCTTGAGGCTGCGGTTCAAGGAGTCCAGGCGTCTGGAAGGAGGAAGCCAGGGCACATTAGCAAGGTGGGGGGAGGGGCAGAAGCCCCAGGCAAATATGGTGACGATCCCCTGGCTTGGCTCTCGAGCCCTAGGAGACAGTAGGACAGCGCACCTCTTGGCCCTCTGAAGGTGAAGAAAGGGCCTTTTCTAACATCCTGTAGCACTTGTTTTCCAGCCAGTGTTAGTTTATAACAGTCTTCAGAATTCTTGAGAATGAATCCATGTAAATTTTTGATAACCCGGTCCTATAAATTTAAGGTCTGGGAAAACTGATCCACATTTTCTTTAAGGCTTAGAATATACCTTAAGTCTTAGTCACTTTTGCTAAGAGTAAAAAAAAAAAAATTCCACTTGCCATACATATCTTTATTATCGATATTCATCATGGACAGCTTGTAGAGCTTCTAGTTTTGTCAACTATGTTATGAACTTCTGAGAGTTAAGGGCCAGATCTTAAGCTTTTTGCGGCCCTATAATATGATACTGTTCACATAGGAATTATTTAATTAAGGCTTTATAGTTTCATTATAAACCAAATTAAAATATAACTGACCCTATAAACACTACTTAAAATGAAAACACAGCTGCCAGGACTTTGAAATGCTAGCTCTATTTAATGGCTTCTTCTGAATTTTAAATGCCGAACACCGGAAGAGAACATGAGTAACTGTAACAGACTTCCCTGTTACCTTCAGGTTTGTTTGTACGAACTGATGGTCCAAGCAGCTCTAGGGCAGACAAGACCAAATAAAAGTTTATGACCATGGCTAAGATCAGCTGGAAAGAGAAGGAGGACTCTCTGGAGGGCAGTGCTGACAGTGTTTGTGTGATTGTTTTCAAAAGCTGAACAGCTACACAAAAAAACCAGAGAATTTTACATATTCATATAGTGATACATTGGTATATGCATGTACACCTTTTGTGGCAGAGAAATCAGCAGCAAGTAGCAAAACGTAAGGAGAGATTTTTAAAACAGTGAAAATTAGGTCTGGGTATGTAGTTCAGTCCTTGGTGGACCAAGGCTCCAACTTCCATCCCCACTAAAAATCCAAAGAAAGAAAACAATTAAAAACAATTGTTATAAAAAGAAAAAAGGAAAAAAATTGCTATGCTCTAACAAGGAAAACACGGCATCAGCTGGTATTATGAGGACATATTTATACAAAATAATTATAAGGTCTATATGGGCACATGACATACCTATATAGGTCTATTATGTGAAGAAAATCAACACTAAAATAATATGAATGTGTTCACTGATTTGACTTTTGTTTCTGCAGTGCTAAAAGATTGAACTCCAGGCTTTACCCGCGCCAGGCAAGCGCTCCACCACTGCGCTGCACTCCCGGCCTCTGATTTTGAAATGTAAAAAAACAGTAGTATACCTGAACATGGCAGATATAAGGGGTTAATTTGGAGAAAAGAAAATAGGATTTTAATAGTTATTATTTGGGTTTCTTGCTCTGGTTTTTCACTTAGCTATCAATGTTTGAGTGGGAGAGAGGCGTGAGAAAAAGTAAAAGAGTGAAAAAGGGGGGATCTGTGAAGACGTAGAAAGGCAGTCAGAGGAAAAGAAAGGCACATAATGGGGGAGGAAAACAAAAACCATAGAGAGAAACATCTGTGGAAAAACCCCAACTGATAGAGACAGGACCCAGTGGCAGAAAGAGGGACATAATCCTGTGTATTCGTACCTCACAATGACCCTCCGTGGTGTTATGAGCATCCTCATTAGGAGCTGTAGCAAGGGAAGCTCAGCAAGACCTTGTCTCAGAATAAAATTCTGAAAGGTCTGAGGATGTATCTCAATGGTGGAACACTTGTCCATCACGCCTGAGGTCTTGGAGAAAATCCCGGAACCACACACACACACACACACACACAAGGATCATACATAGCGACCTGCAGAGAGAGCTTCAAAGCTGTTTACTGGTCTGGGATTTAACACATTAACCTTGAAAAGAAGGGGTTCAATTAGAAAACTCAATTATACCGTTCTCTGGTTTTCTAGTAGGAACTTTGGAGCAGGGGCTCTTTCTAATGAGCTTGGGTTTAGGGTTTGGGTTAAACACACTGCTCACATTTCTTGGATCTTCAGAAGCAAGCTTAGGATTAGGAAACTCTCAGAGTGTAAATACCTTGTTGGCAAGGACCTGGGAGGGCTCATGGATTTGTATCTTCTTGCAAATCATCGTCTCTCCCTTCAAGAAGAACTATGCCTTGGTCCTTTGTCACCTGTGCCAGAATAACTTACTAGAACTGACTGAACATGATTTTCTAAAAATATGATTCTGGGAGAGTGCGTGTATTGGGGGGAAGAGCAAAGGGGGAAGGAACAGACCAGAAGTGAGCTTAAGTAGGAAGGTTAAAAATAGAAAAAATTACACTGGAGCAGTCACAGGGGACAAACCATGAAGGAAAGGTCTTCTATACAATTTGGCCTTAAAATGCAACAGAACAGATGTAAATGTAAGTCCTAGAGGTGGCGCTAGAGGCAGGGACATCACCAGGGAACTGCAGCGTCATAGAAAAGATGGAGCAGAGGAGACAAATTACAAACATGAAGGATGAAAGGCTGGCGCCCTCAATTTTGCCTTGAAGGTCTGGGTGGGCAGCATCGCTGTTCACCAAGATAGGCAGTTTACAAGGGAGAGGCCTGAGCGGGCTTTCCACCTTGGGTATACTGCCGCTGAGGTGCCGACAGGCCCTTCCAGTGGCATTTTCAGTGGCTGGATATTTGGGTTTGGTGCTCTGGAAAGAACTCTTGCCTGGGTGTACAGCAGAAGGCTCTGTGACAGACACAACAAAGAATTATGAACACATGAACCAGCAGCTAACTCAATGGATGCGTGAACATATTAGAGGCAGTAATGGGCAACGTGTGTCTTGGTTACTTTCCTCTTGTTGCTGAGACAAAATACCCAACGCCCAAAATGAAGGAAGGAAAGGTTTATTTAGCTTACAGTTTGTGGAGGTTTCAGTCCATATGTGGCTGGTTCTGAGGCAGAGTGGCACATGGCAGAGGGCAAACTGTTCATTGCAGCAGAGCACAGCAGAAACAACCAGCAAAAGGGAGGAATGGCCGCAGGTATGATGCAGGCAGCCTCTTTCTCTCCCTTACATATACAAACTATTCCCCCTAGGGTACAGCTCTCACACCCAAAATCCCAGCAAACTATCTGCCCTAGGGCAGGTATAGCTCTCACGCCCATAGTCCCAGCATTGGATCATGGATCAGTCATAAACTCTAAAAGCCACCAAATAACTGCATGAGGATTTGGGGGGACATACGGACACAAACCATAACAACATGTTATGTAAATTAGGGTAGAAAAATAAATTCTATGCAAACCAAGTGCATATAACTGAGGAAAATTACCACTTCAAATAGGACTAAAAAGGTCATCAGGGAATCATATAAATCAGTATACCAGTGCTAAACACTGAGAATCTACTACACATTGCTAAAAGAAAAAAGATTTGCAGGTGGGTCTAGTCATGGGCATTGACAAGGAAGCTCTAGCACTTAACTACACCCCCAGCATGCCCCCAGCCTTTAAGAGAGAGCGTCTCAGCAATTCTGCCAGGCTGGCCTTGAACTTGTGATCCTTCTGCACTGCCTTCCCGAGCAGCAGGGATCAAACATGCAAGTCACCAAGCCCAGCCACGAATGGATACTTCATAGATGACGTTGGTAGCAAACTGGCTTTGCTTTTGCTAGTATCAGAGGTGTGCTACAGCAGGAGGAACTTAGACTTCGAAGCCAAAGCGGTCTGAATTAGACTTGAGATATTACCCACAATAGCTACTCCAAAACTTCATCTCCTGACCTGTAAAACTGAGAATGAGAAAGGGTTCCCCTTGTGGTTGTTGTAAAGAATGAAGCCTGTGCAAAGAACAAGAACCCAGCACGGCTCTGTCAGATGTGCTGGCGCCACCTATAACCCCAGCAGTAGGGAGGGAGGCAGGGTTACAAACCTGAGCTACACTGCAAGTTCAGTGCCAGCCTGGACTACGTAGCGAGACCCTGTCTCAGAAAGCCAAAACCAAAACCAGAACCAAATCAAACAAACAAAAAGAGAGCATGGCACTTAAAAGACCTTCAATATTCATTTCTCCTTCTCCACTTTCTAAAAAAGCAGGGTGAGACCCATCCACACAGCACAGCTCTTTTAGGTACTGACTTTCTTTGAATGAGTTTAAGAACAAGATTCTGAACCATACAGTAAACTCCAATGCAGGTGAAATGTCATCCCTTTACATAAATATTATTTGGCTTAATTATTTAAAGAATCTAATGCCTGGTTTACCATTAACATAAATCAAAGTTGAATTCATCCATTAATTTACTTATTTAACAAACACTAATCATTGTTCCTCATTACTAAACATACAGAAAGTGCCAGGTAAAATTTACCAAGCTCCCTACAGGAAACACTTTCTACAAGAAGTCCTTTTGCCTATAGAGTACAAAGTATTACACTTTATTCAGTCAATGACAAGACATTAAAAACTACTTGTGCTAAATGCGTAATACTGAATTCTGTAGTGTCACTGTCAAGGAGCTGTTTCTGATTTATTATATTTTGAATATGCTAGAGGGAAATCTTACACAAATTTTGAAGTTGCAGATGTATTATAGAAATCATCACGACCTGTTCCCTCTGATGCAACTTCAAATATTTTGGAAAATGAAAACGAGAAATGAACTTGTATTAGATTAAAGAAAAAAGATCTGGAGCAGGTAGGAGTGTAGCCTTTCCCCCCCAAAGCTTCCTCACATTAATTTGCAAATAGTCAGAATTTGGCTACTAAAAGAAATGTCCAGCTATGCGTGGCTTGTTCTTTTATTATGTTCACGTGATCACATATATATATACTTTAGATATCACGACTGTCAAAGATAGTGGGATTTTAGAAAGTATTTAATGCATGCATTTTATTAGAATGACATTTTTAACATCAAGACATGATTATAATCTGCTCATGATCACTTTAACATACTCAAATTAGCACTTACATCAATTCACTGCTGGAGGCGCTACACACCCAATAATACTTTGGTAAAGTGTAAAATGAAATTGTTAAATACACCAGAGCCCTTCAGTAGAAATTAATTTGTGACACACCAGGCTGTTAAATTCTCCACTAGAATCTAATGGCAGATGAGTTATTCTTAAAGGTGGAATACCACCCTCAGCTCACAACTAGAACCAGTGACCAGCAACGGACCATTTCGACTATCTAACAACCAATAGGAGCTGCCAGGTGGTCAACTGGTCCCATCACAAGATGCTAAAAACAACATGAAGGTCATCACAATTTGGTTTAGTCGCCTTGCAAAGATATGACATATTATTTCTGCTTAAGTCATCCATTCAAGGGAGTTTATGAAATAAACTGGAACCCAATCCAAATCTCATGTCACTCTATACAGAAACAAGTGTATAGGAAATGTTAAGTAACTAAAGGAAGATACAAATGCATACTTGTGTTTAACTGTTTAACACTAAACTTTAACTCCCACAGACCCCACTTTGAAGCACTTTCTTACTGTCAGGTTACTATGAAGTTAAATCCCTATCCATGCTTAGAAAGGAAACTCAATGTTTTGATATTGAAGAGATAGCACAGGCCTATTCTCTGCTAAAATCCTTTTAAAAAGGATTTCACTTTTTAAAAAATTATTTCTATACTTTATATGCTACTAATTCTTCAAAGTAATTTTTTTTAATGTTGAATTTGGAGAAAGTTGCTATCACAGAGTACAAATAACCAAAACTGATCTCTCCTAAATGGGTTTTTTTCCAGGAAAAATGCAAAACCAAGCTGAAGCACTTAAGAAACACAAAGATCTTTAATAAACAGTTGATGTACAACAGGACTGCACTCATAATATCACAATTATTTAAGACTATTTCACTAAATAAATTTTGGGAAATAGTCTGGCAATATAGAAAAATTTTATATGTATAATATAATATATAATATGTAATATATATTGTACTACATGTAGATAAAAGGCAAACATAAATATAATTGATGTTTTATTGTATTATTTTATACCATGTCCGTACCCACATGACAAATTCACAGTTACAACTAAAACACTGCATTTAGAACAGTTCCCTTTTTTAGTACTATTTGCATAATTTCTAGTAACAAGCTTTTGAGGTCTAATACATGTTTTTCTTTTAGGGATTATAATAATCTACATTTTTAAAATGTATTTTAATATTGTGGCTCAAAAAATATAAACACCAGTATATTTTATGGATAACTGGTTTAGGGTTTAAAAACTTTTCCAAGTAAAAGAGCCAAGTGCACCCCAGAGTATGGCCTCACAAAGTCCTCGCTGTCAAACCCAGCACCTCACCTCCTCCTGCAGTAACCTTCAGGCCTTTGTTTTTCTGTTTTTTTTTTTTTTTACCTTCAGGCCTTTGAACTTGACGTCATTCTCTTTTAGTTTTTAAATTAAGAAAGACAGGAATAGTAATGTGCAAAGTGTTCAAAACAAAATGAAGCCTGGACCTTTACGTCGTTTTTATGTTTTCAGATTTGTTGTACACGTTAGCTTGGAAATTCTGCTTGCTCCTAAATGTAAAAACATGTCTCTGTTCCAAGTCTTGGCTCAGAAAATCAAGAAAATTTCCCAGATCTTCTCGTCTATTTTTTGGTTTCTCACTGCTCAGAGAACAGCAGGTTGTACTCCTTTCTGTAACTTTGTCCTCTTTGCACTAATTTTCTTGGGGAAAAAACCCTGAAATATTTAGCTAGCACTGCTTTTCAAAGGATAATTCCTAATTAATACAGGTAGGAAAATTCAAGATTTCTTTTCTTCTCTTTCCTCAGAAGTGAGATGTGAATATTTACAATTGGCCCTCTTTCTTCTAAAAACCTTTCAATAAAGCTTAAAGAAAGAAAAGAATCAACCTTAAAAATTGACAGTTGAAGTTACACACATCATTTTTCTTTTTTGGTTTCTTTTTCTTTTGTTTCTACCACAAAATGTCACGTCATGCATAATATTCAGTATTCTCAAGTCTCATTCTGTGTTCAAAGTATACCGTAACAGTGTAGTTTAACATGCTGGCCCTGTTCCTGGGTTACCCAGATCAGTCACCCAGCATAAAATGTTTCCTACATCCATCCTTGCTCTATGTCCTTACCTGCCAACAACTACATTCTCCACTGCAGGAAAACTGTCCTCAGTTTGTCAAGCATCTTTAGGGATAAATACATCAATAATTTAAGGTTAACTGATGAATTACCTATACAAGATTGTTCCCTTTAATTTTATATTACTCCAAAATATACATATATACACATCCCATATAACAAATTTTCATAGTGTGAAAATTAACTGCAGATATAATTCCAAGCACACATTTAGAGATTCACAGTTAAAAAGTGAACTTACATTCAGGCAAAAAGAAATATAGTCTTGCATTCCTAAATTACATAGCCAGGTGAGATACAGAATGTTTTAGCATTTGTTTTAGACTTATTATTTCTCATTAGTCTCAGAAATGCATAAAATAGAGACATAAATCTCAAACCGTGTATGTAAGCGTCACCACGTGTGATATTGTTACTAACAAATTATCCAACTTGCTTACAAGTGATACGAACATAAGGTGATATGAACATACTACATACAAACAAGAATTAGAGACAGAAAATGGAAACTTTATACAAAATACAAAACTTTGTATTTTTTTTTTACCAAGAGACCCTTAGCATGCACATTCTTTTTTGATCTTAAGGAACAGTCACACGTGTAGAGTATACTTAACTACAGAAAAATAGAATCAAAGGGCAAGGGTGCTTTCACAAATATGCTGTCTATAAGCAATATACAATTTAGCAATGGACTGTTACCTGCATGAATTGCTTTTGCATGGCTACATTTACCAGGAAGTGGTCCAGAACACAAAATATGATAATAAAAAGCCCAGTTCTCACATTTAATCCTTAGTGCATGTATTAATTATAAACCCTTGGAAGCAAGGCATAGTGGCGTGCCCCTGCCTGGCCCAAGCTGTTTGGAAGGGGGAGGCAGAGGGACCGCTTGCTCAACAGTGCGCAATGGGCAAGTCAATGCGATGCCAGCCGCAGTGGAAGTTACACACGTCACAACTCGTGAAAAGCTCTGGGCTCAATCCCCAGCATCACAGTAACAAAACAAGCAACTAACAACAACAACATAAAGTTAAAGAAAAATTTTAACACATATCATAAGCAACAAAACCATTGTCATTCGCCCCCTCAACTTAAGAGACTCACAATAGCTTCATTGCACATATATTTGTACTATTTATTTTCAACCATTTGGATGGATGGATGGTTGGAAATAAATAGAACAGGTACAGTATTTATCAAAAGCTACTATGTAAATAGTTTTGACACTGATGCGGGTAGTGAACTTGCCAGTCACAGGTTAGTCTGGCACAGGTGACCCTTTTCATCTATCAGCTTCTTGATGAGTTTGGCAAATACTGTCGCACAGAAACTCCAGATCCAGGCCAGCAATCAGGCCCATCGGCTACTGGAAGCAAAGCTTCTGCTGAATGAGAAGTTGATTTCAGAGTTCTTGTACTTTCCCCAGGCACCAAAAGGTACTACTACCGCAGTACTGTTATCTTCAGTACCATACTGTATTGCCTGCAAGGTTTGCCAAGAAGGAAGAGAAAAACACTGAAGTTCAGAATCTGTACAAAGACAAATCATTCATTCCCTGGGAAGCCAAGACGGTTTAACATGTAATGAGTAAATACAATTATTTAGCCATGGTTTATGATTCTTTCATTTTGTTGTCAATGTCCCATAAGGTCACCAAGTTGTACATGGAATAAGAGATGACCCAGAGTAACCACATCTACTACATTCCACTGTGGTGACCTTGGTAAGAGAAACACTGTGGCTGATACGCAGCTCCTGAATAAGAAACATGCAAAGCACTGATTCTGGGGCCTAACACACAGTAGACTTGAAAACTGTCAGCTCTTGTCACCAGTTCTGCTTCTAGGAATTTAGCCTAAGAAATTAAAAATCTTCGAAATGATGTGCAGAAAGGTATTACTACAGTATTCTTTGTTATGCTCTTTACAAAATGGAAATGTGAGGATAAACTAATTTCCCACAGAAACAAAAATGTAAATCAGTTTTAGGAAGTAGTTCCAATAGCCAGTGACATGGTCAGGATTGTAAATGTGCTTGTGATTATACTATCAAATGTATTTCAAAACACCTCACATCCCTCAGCCAAAATTGTAAAGGGAAGGAATCATGAAAGTGTATCTTATAAAATGCTTCAATAAATGAAAAATTTTACAAACAAATTGAAAGACAAAAACTTTATATCATTGAAGAGCTACTATACTTAATGTATAGGAGATTCTTACAATGAAAATAAAGTAATAGGCAAAGGGAAAAAAACAAGGTATACAACTGACCAATAAACTTTGCTAATTGTTAACTCTGCTAAACAAATCAATGCATACTTAAACACTAAAAGTTTTGTTTTCTCCACCTATCACACTGGCAAAAAACAAAATAAAAAAAGCCTTATCAGAATTTGAAGAAACACAAAGTATAGCACGTGTTTATAAAATTGTGAATTGATTCATTATTCCAGGAGAGCCACTTGACATACTACTAAAAGTTTTAGAATACTGTGCACTCTTCTATCTATAGAGATTTTGCTTCTAAGAATTTTACCTGAGAAAATATGACTGAAAAGGGAGATATGTGTGAATTAATGCAAGAATGTTTAGTAGTCTGTCCACTAGAATATGGAAGAGTAAACATAAACTAAATTTGTTAATTACAAGAACTGTTAAATGAATTGTGTTACTCAAATAAGACAGAATACCATGCAGTCATTACAAATCCCACAGCCTTTGTGAATTAGAACACACAGGTACAAAGTGAGAAGTCAAATTCAGAAAGAATTGCGTGGAATTGGGCCTATTTCCCCAATTTTGTAAGATCCCTGTTATTGATTACATGTAGACAGTATAGTAACTAAGTGAATAATTTATTCATGGTTACGCTTGCCCTCTGTTTTCAAGCAGATAACTTTTTATCTTCTGTCCTATTTACAAATATTAGTGCTTAAAAGTTTGGGCCAAATTTACACCTTCTATCAAAATGTACATGTTAGAAATGCAAAAATAACTGTTGAATTAAAGCATGATCAGGAATGGCAGCCAGGTGTGGTGGGGCATGGCTATAATCCCAGCATTTGGGAGGCTCAAGACAGGAGGATCATTGTGAGTTCAAGACCAGCCTGGGCTACAAAGTGAGCTCAAGACCAGCCTGAACTGCGTATCAAGACCCTGTCTCAAAATGACCAAAAAAAAGGGAATGGCTATAACTTAAAACTACTATCTATCAGAAAAGAATATTGAACAACACAAACAACTCTGACATGTTCTTTCCTGGACATCACCTAGCTTTTAAATTTCATCCCCAAATGACACATCATCCCATCCATTCACCATTCTGTGCTTCCTTCTTTCTCCAATAGCCAGTTTTTAATAACCAGAAGTGAAGTATGGCAGTGTTTCCCAAGATGGACATTTTCTTAGAGCAGTCTGACAGTCAAGTCCTCAGACTTGGAAATATTGGCTGATTGGGTTTGAAGCCCAGCTCTGCTACACAGGCTCTGTACCTCAGATTTCCTCCTCAGGGCAAAGGTCCAACTTCAGGGTTATTGCGGTCACTACTTGAGTTAACGTATGTGACTAGAATAATGTCTGATACATGGTGATATTAGTTTACTATTATTGTAATTGATTACTGCGCCACACTATCATTTCAAAGTCAAAAAGTAAACAGTATGGCATTGCTATGGCCTCTTAGTTTTACTTAACCACTTGGGCAAATGTAAAACTTTGCTAGTTGGAAATATTATGGAATCAAGTGTGAAATTTACTGTGATGTTTAAGCTAAAACACAGCTCTCCAAGACATCTCAAGCTTGTGGTAGCCCCTCCAGGCTGCATGGAGACCATGCGCTGGGGTTGTCCTGCACCCTCCTCCCTCCTGGGGAATTTCCTAGCAGAAGTTCTGCCACTTCACCTGTTCGGTCACTGCGTGAGCTGCCTCAGTAGGGTTGTGGCACTGATTGACAAAGTCACAGATCTCTTGACTGTTCACCATGAAGTTAATTCCGTCTGTGGTGAGGACAAGGAAGCTGTCGTCAGCATGCTGCAGCTGCAATCAAACCGAACGCATGTGAGCACAAAAGCCGGACTCCGAGTGAGAATAATCCTGAGCCGTACAAGAGTTCCTAGATTTGGCTGAGCAGTCATCTGCTTGTAGGCAGAGCAGAAATGATGTAAGACACATCAACCACCACCAAAGATAAACCAAACATTTACTTAGCAGCACCATAAAGGAAAAAGCCAGATAGCCACATGGCATCGCCAGAGTGTAAACCCTATTTTTCATCCAAGTGAGTACTTTTCAGCACTAAAAGCATGAGCTTTTGTGTGCTTCAGACCTCTGTATGCTTAAGATTTGTTTTCTTTGTAAAATGAGGATAGCAGTGCTTCTTTTCAACCGAACCTGTCAAATAGCAGAGTCCACATAAGCACTTGTGACATAGTGACATACTAGGAAGATAAGCGAGAGGTCTGCTAAGAAACCCGTCACGCGACTAATGCACAAACACTTGCTGTTGCTATTGGAAACTTAAATACTAAGGAAGTTGCTTCAAGGGTTTCAGAGAAGGCAGAATCAGATCACAGGCTGGTGCACTGTGACAATGTGGGGTCATGAGGGCGGTGGGCCCTGCAGACAGAGGTGGACAGTCACTCAGTGTGGTGGAGAAAGGAAGCCGAAGGCAGCTCCAAGCTGGGAAGACACTCAGTGAGCAGGCACAGGAAAGAAAGGGCCACGGAGTCACTGCCAGAATTCCACAGCTAAGGCAAAACAAAACCCAAGGACTTCACAGCACGGCAGGCCAGGAAAACAGTATCTTATTTTATGTGAGAATAGGATCTTATTTTAGCTACCCTTCCATCAATTACTGCCCTTCGAAAAATCATTTTGGCCCAGTTACATCTGCCAAGAAAGCGTGCTTATTCATGCTTTGTATACGCATCAAGTATTTGCAAGTCCTTTCTTACCGTAATCCTCTTTGTTTCGGGTTCTGCTATCACACCACTGGTTTTCAGATCCAGATCTCCGATACTCCTTGTCATGGCAAGCCTCCCATTCACATGAGGTTGTCCCACACTATTCCAAGCTACAAAACCACCACATTTCTTGATCCTGAACAAGAAAAAGTTAAGAGACTAAAGACATGATTGCAGAAAACTAAGTCTCTGTTAATTTTATGCTCGACATCAGTTTTAAAATGTAAAATTTTGTCTAGGAGTACACCTCTGTGGAACAGTGCTTGCTTAGCACATGTGAAGCCCTAGGCTTGTTCACCACAAAAAAAGTGCAAAATCTCATTTCAGATGGGTGTGGTGGTGCACATCTGTAATCTCAGCTACTTAGGAGGCTGAGGCAGGAGGAGCCTAAATTTGAGCCCATTTTGAGCAACTGGAGACCCTCCTGTTTCAATATAAAAAATTAAAAAGCAGGGATCTACCTTAGTAAGAGGGCTTGGAACCAATCCTCAGTACTGAACAGATAAATAATAACACTTCATTGCCTCTTAAACTATGAGCATTATCCCCATAGACTGATCCATGACTCATGGCGGCTTACCTTTCTTTCTCATCTTTTCTTTCCGGAGTATGGTCAGTGGTCAGCTTCACGGGTTTTCCTTTTCTACACAAAAGAGCCCGGCTGTCCCCAACACTGGCTACAACCAGTTCAATGCCATCTCGCAACAGGGCTACTGTTGCAGTAGTCCCAGAGGTTAGAAGAGTTGCTACAAATATTATAGAAAAGAGTATGCGTTAGTGAGAGTCAAATAATTGGATATAAAACTTTATTACAAAATAAAGCACGAGCACGATAAACTCATGCTGAGATGTATCATTCTAATTTAACTAGAGCTATGTAAATAAAATGCAAATAAGCTGTGTAAATAACGGCATGCAGAAAAACAAGTATTTAATTCAATAATAACAAGGCTCCATGCAAACAGAAAAGGCTGCTAACTTAATTTGGTAAGCAATGCATTGCTTCTATTCATACAGCAGAATTGAACTTATAATGATGACACGTTTGTGTGTAAGTCAGGTGTCAAAACTGAAGTATTAAAGTTTAATTAGGCTGGCTACTAAGACAGGAAGATTTAGATCTGCCAAGCCCATTCAGGAAAGCTAACTTCTTTACAATCATCAGATGAGGTTTTTCTGTTCCAAAGTATAATAAGTTATGTAATGGGATGAGAGATGGAAAGGGCAACTATTTGTTTTTTTTTTTTTCTGGTGGTTTTTGAGACAAGAGTCTTGCTATGTAGCTCAGACTGGGCTTCAGCTTACTATGTAACCCAAACTGACCGCGGACTACTGCCTCAGCCTCCCAAGTGCTGGGATTACAGGCCTGCGCCATCATGCCTGGCCCAACCATTTGTTCTTCAATACTGTATTTTATTTTCTGTCCTTCTATAGTTGTTTTAATTTTATAAATCTCCAGCAAAAATTCTTAAATATCTGGAGGTTCAAATTCTTTTCATCTTTGTTCTCCCTACCCATGTAACAAAGCTATAGCCATAATTATTTAACAGAAGATTTGAGGCGCTGATAATTACATTCTGGTTTCTCATTAACTTGGAGTAGTTAACACTATTAGCTGCAGAAGGATCTGACAGAGAGCCTGTTCCCAAATGCAGGGCAGTACCACTAACTGTTACTTCCGTGGTCCTGCCCAGAGCATTCCAGAAATATTACATTTCTCTAACTGAGATCAAGTAGAATTCAATGTTATGAGCTTGAGATTACCACTATTCACTCCATCCAAATCAAACTGCATTTTTGCATTTTCCTTTGATTTATTCTAACAGTATTTGCCCTAAGATCTTAACTGCTTGTTGAAAAAAATATTTAATGTGCATTGAGCCTTGCTGACAGTGTGATACTACAAAATTATGGGCTAAAAAATAAAGCAAAGTGGAAGAAATTGAAAAAGATAACTTGTTTAAAGCAGGTATTATCTCTAGTAACAGTGTTAATTCTTTAAAGCATTTAAAAAATATTCAGATGATCATCTAAGAATGGCTTTGACTTTAAAGGTAAATTTAGAAAAATGTACTATTGACTGAGGCTCGATATTTTTAAGAGCTTTTTCACAGAGACAATTTCAAAAGCTTCGTTAGTAGTATATTCTTAAAGAGATATATAGTTTAGATATGTATATATAAATATGTATCAATGGATTTTTCACATCAGTATATTAAAATGCCTGCTTTAATCAGAAAATTAAAATGGAAAAACACGAATAAATTCTACTTCATCTTTCATAGTCATGCTGAATTTACTTTATGGAGAAATACCACGTGGAGTCACGCTATCTTCCCTCTTATCACTTGATTTTGGAACTGTTGTGTCAAAGTCATTATTGTTGTAACATATATAGTAGTGATGTTTATATTACAAATGTCAACTCTTAACCTGAGATTAGACACTACACCCAAATGGTGGAATTTTTACACAGCAATAGAATATCATTTAAACCAACTCTATATTCAAATGATTTAAATAGTCACTCAAGAGAACACAGGCATTTATTCAGATACTACCTGTCCAGGGAATTTTGTATTTTTCCCTTTTAGCTGTCAGTAATAAGCTCTTTAAAAATTTACCTTTAATTGGCTATGACAAGAGTTAAAATTTGATAAATGATAGTTTAGTGATTTAGGTTTATAATTCAGGGACCTCACTTAGGAATTTAAAAGAATTTGAGTTTTTGTCAACTCACCTTCACAGTTCCAAAATCTCAGGGTTTGGGAATAGTTTCAAAACTAACTGTTGATTCTGATTTGCTAAGCATCTAAGAATATAAATAGTAAATCAGCATTTATTTTCATTTAACATTTAACACAAGGTAAAAATTCTCACTTTTCTGGCCTAATGAGAAAACTATAAAACTAAGATATCTTTCAATAAGTTCTTAACACTCACTGGACAATTTCTACTGCAAGTCATCTCAACTAATGGGACAAAGAGGATGTGGGAACCTTCCAGTAGTCCAGGCTAGGAACCGCTGGACTCCTTCACCTGAGACAAAATTAAGCAGATCCCTCTTTCCACTGAAGCCCAGCATATAGTGTCCACGGGCTCCAGGTCTAGAGCTGGTGACCACGTACAGTTCTCTGCCACAAATAACACGCACAGAGGCAAATAGGAAATTCACCCAGGAATTTTGCTCAAACATTACAAACCTGCAACACAGGGGAGAGCAGAGAAAGAGCTGCAAAATAAGGGGAGGGGTTTTTATTTTGGTGAAAATTTCACTAACAGATTATATCATATTCCAGGAGTGCCAAATTAATGATTGAAAAGCTCAACTTGCTCAAGTTGATGGTATTTTGTAGCTGAGTCTTTGTTTTTAAATCACAGATTAATAATTCCTTCTTAGTCTTCCCATGTAGGAAGAAACGATATGCAAATGCATCTGTACCAAAACAATAGTGACAATATATGCACATCTGCATGTGCGCATGCATGCACGCGCGCACGCGCGCACACACACACACACACACACACACACACACACAATTACATAGTTGGTCTTGAACACAGTAAATAAGTACAATTACTGAGTTAGAAAAAAATGCACTGTAAATTTGTTTTGTAGCAACATCAAAATTGTCTCAATAACAAAAGAATAAATTCCTAGGGACAGCAATGAATAATCTGTATCAGACAAACAGTTCACAGTCAGAGGATATGAACTACAATATACCACCAAATTACTGGGATTTAAATATTTACCAGGAAGGAATCAAAGCACCTCCTATGCCAGACATAGGCTTAATACTTTTGTTAATGGGGCACAATGCAGGGATTTAGTATCTAGAAACAATGTTTTAGTAGAATGATCAATTTCAATCCATTTAAATAAAGGCTAGTAAGGCTCTCAAGCCTAACACATGTTTATAATTTATAGAATTCATATGATGAATATTTCTGCAGCTCTCTCTTTTCCCCAGTGTTGCAGGTCAACACAACAGAAGAAAATGATCACAATTTTGAACAGCAACATAAAGGTAAAAGCTATACTTTTCAAAATATAACAACCCAGGTAACTATTTAATTGTGTAGTGTAAATAATATCAGAAACCAATAATCTCCACACATATTAAAAATGGATGTTCTAGACATGTACAACTCACAAACACCAAAATCAAGGTAATGAATGAACTGCAGCAGTAACAGCACCATAAGAACTTCTCTTCGATATTATCCCTGCTTTGTTTTTTCAGTTTGGTGATGCCTTCATGAGGGTATTTAAAAGTGTTGCACAGGAGCTGGGTGTGATGGCACAGGTCCACAGTCACACCACTTCTGCTGAGGCAGAAGCACAGCAAGTTAGAGCCAAGCCTAGGCAACTTAGGCAACTTAGACTTTGCCTCAGGGAAAAAGAAATTAAGGGGTCTAGAGATGTAGCTCACTGAGAAAACCCTGGGTTCAATCCCAAGGACAGGAAGAAAAAAAGAGTTATATGGGCTGGGGCTGTACCTCAGTGGTCATAAGTTTAACTCCCTGGGTTCAATCTCCAGGACCACACACCCCCAAAAAACCCCTAGTGACTTTTTAATTTTTTCTATAAACAAAACATAATGTGAAGGGCAGTGATGTTTCCAGTGAGAAAGGCTGTGCCTCCGTTTGTGTCCCTCACTCTGTGTCAGAGCAAGTTTTCTCCTTTTGATCCTCTTATCCAGTGGAGCTTTGCTGCTCTCAAAGCTTAAGCAACTTACAGTCTCTCTGAAGACTTTGTAGGGTATGTAGGATTGCAATCTAGTCTTCCTATCATCTGGTCTGTTTTAAGTGGCTATCTACAAACAACAAAGGCACTGGGTATTACTTGAATTTACTGGCTGGTTTAATAATTATAAAAAATGCATTACTATTATAAATTGAATACAAAATGTTCAAAGATGGTAACAAAAATGGGCTGGGGTACAGCTCAGCGGCTGAGCATTTTGCAAGGCCCCGTACTTAAAAAGAAATACAAAAGCCAGCCCGAGTCCTTGACCTGACCACAAAGGTCCGACAGTTATAAAAATGGGCCTAATGCCAAAAGAAAGTTAAAAGCAAGTAGACAGGACAAATTACAGAACCACAGGCTTTTTCTAGGTCAGCACTGGAGATATACAGATATTTATATATCTATATATAGATTATATAGCACTTTAGATGTATATATGCAAAAGGAATACTATCCACTCTTATAATACTGATACTGCTTTAGTTCTTACTAAAAATTTCAATTTTTTAATTTAAGTAACCTTGAATTTTATAATGACATAGGTTTGCGTTTTTTTGGTCCAAAAATTGAAAAGTTAAAATACAGCATTTTATGTTTAGTGACTTTAATGCATTTGATAAAATTAGGACCCAATATCAGGAGATAATTTTTGCCATCTTTGAAAGATTGTGCAACTTATTAAGAATGACATTTTTAAATGTTCTCAAAACACTAATTTTTAGAAATGCAGACTAATAAATTTTAATAATATATATATAATAATATATAACAACAATGTTGTATTTTTATTACCATACTAAGCATTATTCTATCTTGGCCCATCATACTTTCAAACAAATAGCTATTAAATAAAAAGTAACCTAAAAGATCTTTATGAAAGTTCTAAGATCAATACCTTAAAGCATGTGACAGAGGAACTAAACAATATATTTTAATTTCATTATTAGGAATAAATTACAGCTTATATTTAAATTCCCCACATACCTATTTGGCTATGTTAAGAAAGTAATCTATAGAAAGTTTCTTTTAAGGTACACAAGTTAAATAAATTCTCTAAGGTCAAAATTCCCTTTAATTATAACTTATTACTTAATAAATGAAAGAAGTCCTTCCAAATTTTATACCAAATCTAATACTGATGATCCTAAGCATCAACACTGACTAGATCCTTTTCAAAAGGGCTCACTGCGCCCATGAAAGATTAATGTGACTGACTGTCGGCCTCATGCCAGAGTTCCTGACCGTTCCCTCCTCAGACCTTGCCTTGCAAGCTGCAGCTGTTTGCCGGACAGCTGGTGCCCACCACCGGCACGACACTGTTGCCCATAAACAACGTGGTGTGTGATGCGGCCAGACTCACAGTCAACCTGGGAATGAGTAAACTAAGAGCATACCAAAACTCAGAGTTACAAAACAGAACAAATCTATTTTCTCCTCTTCATGTTTTACCCATTTGGAACAAGAGCTCAATGTTAGGCAAAACTTTCACTCTTTCTCACCAGCCTTTTATGAAAGGCTGTTCAAAGAAATGAAGGAGAGAAGAAAAGAAGCCTAAATAATGTAAAAACTAAAATAGAACAAAGGGAGAACAGATTAGAATGCTTTTCTGAGGAGTGTGAAGGGTAAGGTTCTCAAAAAAGAGCAGGAAAGGGCTGGGGTTTCGGTTAGTGGCGCAGTGCTTGTCTAGCATGCTCAGAGCTGGAGGTCTGGTACCCAGCACTGGGGGTAAAAAAAAAGGCAGAAAATACATTTTATTATGGTGAATAGAGCCATCTCAGAGTGCCCTTCTCCTATCTGCATCATTAAATACTCATGTGAGAAAGGCCACACTGGGTCCCAGAAAAGTTCCAGCCCTAAGATGAACTGACCTCTCTCTGGGTTTCAGCTCCTATTTGCGAAATGGGTAGAGTTTCTATCCTTGTACACTCCCACCGAAAAATGAGAAAGTCACCCTTCTGTGGTGTATTTTTCAAAAGAAAAGGATGAACAAATACAGATGAATATTATTGCATGACTCACTCTTCAGTTAGTTTTGAGGCTTGCATTCTATGGCTGCTGCTTAAATTTTCAGTATTAACATTTTGAGAAAAAGATTTTGGCCAGCTAACTAGAAAGCATTGGCTACATTTTCCTGAAAGTGTTTTGATAAATATCGTTAAAACCAGAAACATTTTACTTTCAAAATGTACAGACATGCATTTTTAAATTCAGCTGGCAGGCTCTGAGATTAAACAAAAATAAAATAATCACCAGTTAACACAGAAAAGCTGCAAGATTGAGTTTTTAAAAGTAGAAGAAAAATGTCTTCCTTTTGATTACACAAACTAGTGCACATTAGCAATTCCCTTCCTATTTAGGAGTTATTAGTGATTTTCTTGTTGGAATAATTACCATCCTTGCTGGTAGATGTAATTACCCAAGTATTTTAGCACTTGCTCATCAGATACACCAGGAAAGTATGGATTTCTTATTCATGAAGCAAGAAATAAAACAGATTAAAACATTTTTTTTTTTTCCGGTACCAGGGATCGAACTCAGGACCTTGCGCTTGCCAGGCAAGCACTTATGCCACTGAGCTATACCCCCAGCCCCTGATTAAAACATTTTAAAATCTTCTTAAAATTAAAAAATCTAATAACAGAACATTAGGAAGTTCCCTTTCTGGAAGATTCTTATGTTAAAGTGAGGTACTAACGTTTGTGTCCAAACAGCACATACAAAATCATTTCTATATAAGCTTCCTTACAAATAAATATACATTAATAACCTCCCCCCATAGCTGGGTTGTTTCCTTTTTACCCCCATTCTCCCAGGACCTTGAGAAATGTGCTTTACATACCATCAGCAGACAGGTGGGCATGATTCGCAAAGGCTTTATCTATTTCTAGAAAAGCCAAGGCCAACACAGTTTCCAAGTTCTTCTCCTTAGGAAGTAAGTCCCTTTGGAGAGAGGAAAGAGGGCCCCAATCATTTCACCATAGGTTTCTCTCTTCATGATCACTGTATGTAGCAGTCATTCCACACAACAGACTTCTTAAACATTTACTTATTAGTTTGCTTGTTTGGTTTCGGTATTAGAATAGAACTCAGAGCTTCATGCATATAATAAGCTTTTAATGGCAGGAAAATCAAAGTCTGCCAGATGACGTAGTCCAGTTATAAACTACTTGCCTGGCATCAGTTAATCAATTTTTCTGAGGTACTAGACATTGAACACAAGGGCTTCCCATGATCTTGTCCCCAGCCCCTGCCCCTTTTTAAAATTTATTTATTTATTTATTTACTTATTTATTTTAGGCAGGGTCTCACTATGTAGTGTTAGCTGGCCTTGAACTCACTTATATAGCCCAGGCCAGCCTAGAACTCACAGAGATCCTCCTGCCTCAGCCTCCCAAGTGCTGGGATTACAGGCATACGGGGCACTCCCAGCCCCGATTTATATTTTATTTTGAGACAGGTTTGGTAAATTGCTGAGGCTGGGCTTGAACTTTAGATCCTCCCGCCTCAGTCTCCTAGAACGCTGGGATTACAGACAGGTGACAGCACACCCAACTTCAAGTGCCTGTTCTTAAAGCATTCTCACTGCTTCAGCCCTGTGAGATCAAGTGTTTCCTCACAGTAAATTAAACTAGTTAACTGTGCAAGGTGCTGCATGCCTGTAACCCTAGCACTCAGGGAGCCTGAGGTGGGAGGATCACAAATCTAAGTCCAGGACTCAGTGACTTACCGAGATCTTGTGTCAAAAGAAAAGGGTTTTAAAGGTCTGGGGGACGGCAATCCTCGAGAGCAGCCCTGAAGACTCGACTGAGCCTCTGGACGCCTATGCGCTGTATCAAGGCAGAGCCTGGCGGTTCGCTGCGTAACCCCGCCTACTCGACCGGACACCCGATGGCCGAGAGGGCTAGCCAATTATTGTCTTTGAGGATGGGTGCTTCTCCACCTCCTGCCATAACAATTTGTGAACACCCATGCTTTATACAGCATAATTTGAAGCAGCCAAGTCTCTTCCCAATGTGAGAGCACGAGGGAGTAAATAAACCAAAAGAACAGTTATCAACAGTGGGGAGACGGCTGATAGGGTGAGAGAACAACAGAGTTGAGGTGGAGAAAACCAATTAATCGCAGGAGCCATCATCTGTATAACTGAGTAACAAGACGAAGATAACATTAATACAGCATTCAATGGCAACTCCCTACTATTTTCTCTGTAATTTGGTGTTTCCTGTATTGTTTCTGTGTTACTCTGGTTTATGTCTCCATTCTTTTGTCTTAAAAATAAAAATAAATACATAAATAATAAAAGTCTGGGGGAGCAGCTGGGTATGAAGGCTCTGGGTTCAATCCCCAGTACTGCAAAAAAATAATAAACGGATTATACTACTGAATTGTTTTATAGAATGAGGTAGATTATGCATAAATCAACTGGTGAACAGTATAGCTAACTGCACACATTGAAAGGTAACAAATAGCGCATGGTTCCCCCCTCTGTTCTAGCAACAGCGACTCTTAAAACACAATAGTAATGGGAGTTAAAAAAAATTAAAGGGCCTCAAAACGCCCACATTAAATGCATTTTCTCCACTGTCCAAAGCTCTTTCAACCAGTACTCAAAACGACGGACAGCGCTTGAAAGAGAGCCATTTATTGAAGCACTTATCACACACCCTGCACTAACAGGAGTAAATGTGTCTCACAGGTTATCTCATGTATTTTACAGCACCTCGTGGGAAATGCTCACAAATAAAGTACTGCACATTCTGGTCAATGCGTTCCTAGGGAGTCATTCAGACACACATTTCTGAAGTGGTGCTAATTATGAGTAGTAAATGGTACGCGTCATCTAGTGCTCATTCCTAGGGTGGCAGTGGGAAACCTCTCAAGTAACTTCATTTACAATGGTCATCTCAGCCGAAAGATAAAGATTTAACAGGAGGGCCGGGGAGAGAGCTCAGCAGCACAGGGCCTGCCTGGCAAGCATAAGGTCCTGAGTTCGATTCCTGGTTCCAAAATCAATCAATCAATCAATCAATAAATAAACAGGAAACAAAGGAGAATTGCCACATCGAAAGCAACTGTACCTACATGACACATCTCTCCATATGAGAGTGACAGAAATCTGCAGCTGCAGGCCCCCCGTGCCCATCATACACTGCAAAGTAGAGGACCTCCTCCGTCAGCTGAGCAAAGCCAAACCGGTCTTCATTCTCCTTCCGCTTGCCAATGTGGGAGGCGCAGCCCACGTTTTCCAGGCTGACTTTGGGAATTGGCTTGCCGTACTTAATGCTGGGTGGCAGCAGAATTGGCTCATCGATGCGGTTATCCCAAATCCCAAAATTGTCCCAGGTGGCTGGATGCCCACTACCATCAGGGTCAAACCGAGAACACCTGGCCTCCGAGGTGGAGCTGTGGCACGTGGGAGTCACCCGCCTGTCGTCCTGAAGCAGGCGAGAGCTCAGAAGCACTCTCCTTCTCACGTGGTTCCCACTACTTCTAACCAAAGTAATCAAGGCTGCAGATGACATCACTCCACTCAAAAGGCCTCAGTAATGAAGGAAAGGTCAGTGAACAGTCACGAAACGTCTTCACAAGAAATGATGCAACTGGGAAGAGAGAAAGAGAGACTCAGTCAATAATTTTGAATATAATTAGCATATTATTAGACACTGCAAAAAATGAAAGCCATAGAGAATCTGCCAGAAAATATATATATTTATGTTGTGTATTGTGTAGGCACCCAATAGTCTACTTCTAAGAATAGTGAGTCAGAAGTGAATCTATTTACCTGCCCCACCCACACTATTTAAATTCTATAAAAATGCGATAGTATGCATTCAGGTAGACATGCTTAAAGTGCCTCTCAAACTTCAGCCTGCCATCACTCTACAGTCTTGATAAAATGCAACAGCTTTTGCAGCGCTGGGTTTGAACCCAGGGCCTTGTGCATGCAAAGCAAAAACTCTACCACTGAGCCATGTCCCCAGCCCCTAATAGTGTTTATTTTCATTTAGTTGACATGAGGTAGGGCATGAGGTGGACGTGGAGATTCTGCTTTTCTAAGCAGCTCCCTGGTGATGATAAAGCCGGCAGGCCGCACTTTTGGGTAGGAGGGACACAAATCCAAGCGACATTTTTTCCTTCTTTAATTCTACTGCTCCAAAGAAAGGCGCCAATATTAAAAATAGCAACAACATCTCCTAAGAGAGAGAAATAAGAGAAAAAAACAACTAGGTAATTAGATTGCTTATAATAGCCCGAGACTGCATTTCCCTGAAACCATTACTCTAAATACCTACATGTAAGTGCAAACTTAAAGCCTGTCTTGACATTACAGGGCATTACCAGGGGAAATTCCGACAGCCCTGCAGGAAGGGCTGTCTCTCTGGTTGTTTTCCAATCTAAATATTCAATGCAGAAACTTATTCCCATAGTAATTACTCTTTCTTTTTTTTTTTTTTTGCGGTACTGGGGATCGAACTCAGGACCCTGCGCTTGTTAGGCAAGCGCTTATTCCACTGAGCTATATCCCCAGCCCCTCTTTCTTTCTTTTCTTTTTCTTTCTTTCTTTCTTTCTTTCTTTCTTTCTTTCTTTCTTTCTTTCTTTCTCTCTCTCTCTCTCTCTTTCTTTTCTCTCTCTCCCTCCCTCTCTCTCTCTCTCTCTCTCTCTCTCTCTCTCTCTCTCTCTCTCTCTCTCTCTCTCTCTCTTTCTTTCTTTCCTTTTTTTTTTTGCTTTATTACTTATTTATTTTGCAGTGCTGGGAACCAAACCCAGAGTGTCACACATGCTAACCAAACACTCTACCACTGAGCTACACAATACCCAGCTTTATTGCTAAGTTGTGAGTTAAAAATTAACTGGAAGGATAGCATAATATTAAGATTTCATAATTCTGGTAGAGGGTACGTGGGTTGTATATTATTCTCAAATGAATTCACAATAAACAAAAATAATCTTGAAAACAAAATCTCACAGTCAATAGGCACAAAGACACACACACACACACACACACACAATCTGCTGGAGTGCATCTATGTGAAGATGCATTACAGGTTTCAAGTAATCACTTTCAAGTGAATTTTTGGAAATCAGTGCAGCTGAGTATGGAGGATCAAACAGTCCAAAGAACATATGAGATTCCAAAGGACATCCTTTGATATTGTGGTAGTGAATCGTGGTTGTCAGCTTGACTGGACTGAGAGATGCCTAGAAGATGGTAGTGCAACCTCTGGGCATGCCAGGAGGGTGTTTCCTCAGAGGACTGGTGTGTGGATCAGTGAACAGAAGGCCAAAGACCTGCCCTAAATGTGGGAGGCACCATCTAACCGGCTGGGGGCCCGACGGACCACAGAGGGGTCAAAGGGGAACTCCTGCACATGCCAAGCCCCCTTCCGGAGGTGCTGCCGCTGCCAGCCAACATCAAACTCCAGAGTTTTCATGACAGCAATGACTCTCCAGGGGCTTCTAGCACTTCAGTCTCAGACTGGGGCTGCATCCCTGCTCCCTCTGATTCTGAGGTTCACGTCCTTGGACGGAGCGGCCTTGGTTACCCCAGCTGTTAGAAATGCCTGAGCCTGACCCCTGAATCACTCTTGGCCATGTGAGCCTCTGGCCATGTGACCTCTCCCTCTCAGAAAGTATTCCTGCCATGAGGGTGCCATCCACCCAGGGTCCTCACCAGAGCTGATGCCAGTGCCAGGTCCTGGAGGCTTTTCTTTATGAAGCTAACCTGCTCCATGTACTTTGTTAAGGTAACAAAAAAACAGAGTAATCCAGAGGTCCTATTTTATTCAGCAGCAATACAATATAGGTGACAACTCGTGGAAACTGTCATACAATCTAACAAGTACTAAAAGTGCTAATTATTAATGGAAAAAATTCCCAAAGCAGCTTCATACAATATAGAAAAAAATGAAACTTTATAAATAAAGCATGTATTAAAAACACACAAGAAGAATACTCCAAAGTTCAGTGAAGTATTTCTTGGCTTCAGTATGAAGGCACGCACACCATGTTTATTCAGTATGAAGTATTGACCTTCTTGGCAGTCTTGTACCTACTTTAAAGAATGGTTATAGAACTATAATCAAATGAACATTAAGGTTTTTCTGCAGCTCTTCTAGGATAGTCTTATCCTTTTTTCTTCTCACTTAATCCGCCCAAATTTTTAAAATGATAAAATACAACTGCATTCTCAGCAGAGAACACATATTCACTGGAAACATTATTTAAGAGTAACACATTGGTCCCAGTTTCTTAAAGCCTATATAAACTGAAATCAATCATCAACGTGGCCTCATTCATACATATTTCCTGTACAATCATCTTAGACAGTCACAAAGTAGAGAAAAACATCTACTTGAAAGCACATCACTGTCAGAGGTTAACTGGAGTCAGATATGCAGCTGGTTTATCAACACCTCAAAACTAGGTCAGCAACGTATCATCTAGGCCAGCAGGCCACTTTCTTTCAGGAGTTTTATCTCCTCCATCTGCAATAAAACAAAATTACACTAATCCCTTCCAGATTCCTTGGGAAACCAGGACAGACACCTGCGTTTCCAAGCTGAGTAACAACTTTAGGCCTACACAAAGGCTGGGAGCGTAGCTCAGTGGTAGCCCTAGGCTTAGTTGGCACAAGATCTTGAGTTCAATCCCCAGCACCCTCCCCTAAAAGAGACAAGAATAAAGAAACAACCAAAAACCCCTACACACCAAGAAATGTTCCCTCCACAGCTTCAGACTTGGAAATGGACATTACAGACTGCCTCAGTTTCCTGATGCTCATGGAACTGACTATGCACTGAACAAAAGGCAAGAATCTGAGATGTGAAAAACAACAACCTCCTCCTTTTTTGTTGTTGTAGTGGTTATTGAACCCAGCACATACTGCGCTATATTGCCAGCTCCTTTTCTATTTTTAATTTTGAGGCAATGTGCAACGAAGTCACTAAATTGCCCAGGCTGGTCTTGAACTTGTAATCCTCCTGCCTCAGCCTTCCAGACTGCTGGGATTCTAGATAGGCACCACCATTCCCAGTTCAAAACTCTTTTTAAAGCCATCAGTGTCTTCCATGGCAAAGAGTGGAGCACAGACTGACCAACACCTAAGAATTCTCTTCATTCAGCAATTATGAATCGGGGTAAGTTTATCATGTACCAGCTAAGAAACACAGTTACTTAAGCAATCTTTCTGAATAGGCAAGGGAGATCTATGTCAATCTTTTGATGGGGAATCAAAGCTAGCTTATTTTTAGAAACCGTTTTAACAATTATATCCAAACTTTGGGAGCTAAATCATCCAAAAGAATCAAAAGACAGAAGCAGTTCTACTTGACAACCCACTGCATTATACAAAAGTATGTTAGAACAAAACTTAAAGAAACAGAAAGCATAAGAACACACCCAGATGTCATATTATACTGGTGAAAATAAACTTTAAAGATTATGCTAAGCAAGAAAGTAAAGATAAATAATTGCAATCCTACCTGCACAATATATTACACTATCAATCTAAAACATGTTAATGGTCATATAAAAAAGGAAAAAAATGGATAATCATCTATTTAAACTATTTTCCAAATTCCTTTTTATTTCCTAATTAAAACAAAATGTATGGCTTGCGACATGTGTGGTACACACCTATAATTGCACCTCTCTGGAGACTGAGGCTATAAGATCACAAGGTCAAGGGTAGCCCAGGGAACTTAGTAAGGCATTATTTCAAAATAAAAATTTTGAAAGAGCTGGGGATAGACTCAGTGGTAGAGTACTTGCCTAACATGCACCAGGCCCTGGGTTCAATCCGAAGTATTTCCCCTGAAAACAACAACAAAAACTATGGTTCACAATTTACTTTATGAATTAACTGTATGAATTTTAAAAAATATGTGAGTATATACACACAATACCTCGTACATTCTAGTTATTGCCAATAAATAACTGCCTAAAAATATTTTCCTGTTTCATCATTTCCATATTGGTTTGACTAAGGCTTCCCTCCATCTTCCTCCTCAATCTGATATTTTAAATCTGACACAGACTTGTGACCAGAGAACAAGATTAGCCCCCAGGTTAACAATTCTGTGTCTTAATAAATAAATAAATAAATAAACAAACAAACAAACAAATAAATAAATAAAAGTCTAACTGGAAAGTAGGATTCTACATGAAAGCATCTGTGAAAAACCACATCCCAAGAGCAAATTTTATGTCCAAACCATCAAGGAAGTAAAAGGCGCATTTGTGTTTTGATAAACGTTTGTGTGTGGAAGGCGTGGTGCTATGGTTGGAACCCAGGGCCTCGCAGATGCTAGGAAAGAGCTCCACCACCACGCTGCATCTAGCTATAGTAACTTTAAGCACAATCTTGATCTACAAACAAAAGGGAACGGAAGTTAAGAAGAGCCACACACACAGCTACAAAACCGCTGTGCCAGTTTTGTTACCTTCTGCAGTACTTGGCCCTTTGTAATTCTTCCCAGGTGTAACGCCTTAGAGCTGCCCATTTTATTCTTGGAAAAGGGAGGCACTGCCTCTGTCAGGATTTGGGGCACTAATATTTGAGATAAACTGTTCTGGAGTGTTGAAACTAGGTCAGAAGGGCAGTTGATGATGTATGACAAAATCATTCGGGAGTTGTAAAAATCGGTACTACTGATCTTTGCTTAGACTTTATCCTTCTAGAAAAAAAATTTAAGAAACTCTTCATACCTATTATAAAGTGGCAAATATCTTTCCACAATGGAAACACAGATAATGTATAATATTATTAAACTGAGTTGTTTTTGTTTTTAACTGACGTTTATGGGGCCAGCGCATCTCAGTAAACTAAAAGAACAGACTTCCAGGACCCAAAAGCCTTCTTTATTAGTACACTGCCAGAAGTAAAGAAAATGTACTAGCCTACCTGAGGGAAAAAAGAAAACAACAAACCCCCCTTCGGTCTGATGTGAATGTAGATTTCTTGCGAATAGAGAAAAGGGTATCGAGGCAGTGAGATTTATTACTCCCATTCTACAGATACCTTTTAAAGCTGTGAACACAAACCACAGACCACATTCCAAGCCTGTAACTCTGTATCTCGGACAAATTTTCCTTTCAGTCTGTATTACATCACCAGTACCTTCCCCTCTTCCTTTTTTATCCAAGATTCCAATGAAGGGAGGTGCCTGTGTGAGCTCAACAGAAAGTGACTAAAGTTGCAAGAAAAAAAAATCATTAACAAAATTTCAGGACTCCGAAATCATGGCTAAGGTATTTTATTACAGAGTGGTGGATCTGTTCAGAATTTCTGTACACTGCAACAGTCCCTCTGAGCAGCTCGCTCCTTCCTGCTGAAGCAGCATAACGGGAACACCACTAATCATGGCTGTTTTCAAGACCGTTCTCATCTGTCGCTCGAGTAGTTCATTCTGAAACTGTTCAACAACCTCATTATTTCCTCCGCCCTGGCAAAAGGTGCAAAGAACCGATGAGGCCTTACTGCCCTCTTGCGGAAGACCTGAAAGGCCAGAGGCGCTTAAGAGATTGCACATTCCCTGGCTGTCTTCGCCTACAGCCACCTCTTTTGTCATTTGTAGGACTTAGCAGCTGCTAAAAATGGCACCATCTGATACTAGGCCTTAGATTTCAATGCTGTCCTGGCAAAGCAAAGCCCAGGTCTCCGATCCAGTCCAACCAGGGCTCTGCATCCTTCTCTGCGACCATCTCCCGAAAAGCTCGCCGTTGGACAGGTCTGGGTTCCGGGCTCGTTTTGCTGGCGGTGACAGTTGAGAGACCCGAGTGACATTCCGCAGGAAAGCACCTTTCCCGCCCGCGCAGCAGTGTGGAGGGCTGGGTTCCCCCACACCTTCCGCCTCCGGGCGAGTCCGCCCGGCAGCCTCCTCCCAGCGTTCGGATCCCGCGGGCCTCACATCTGCTTTCCCCCGGCGGGGATGCGCTCAGACCCACAGCATGCTCGCTGTCCCGGCCCCGCCCCGGCCCGGGCCCAGCCCGGCCGCAAGACCCCCCGCCAGCCCGCGCGCGGTCGGGTCCGGGGAGGCTGGGGAAACTGACCCACTTTCCTCGCGCCTTCCCAGGGAGTCCTCCCCTTCACGCGCATTCCGGGCCGCCCTGAAATAGCATCGTACAAGGCTAGCAGAAGTAAACGAGCCGCACTTTCTAACGCTTACCTCTGGGTGTCTGTATTACCAGGAATTTTAAAATTAGCTATCGGAGCGCAGGGAGGCGTTCTCTAGGTCGATAAATAAGACTGCCTTCCCCATTGATTCCGATCTCCACAGCAAGCAGTTAGAGCCTCTGCTTCATTTCCAAGAAATTCTAGAAAATTTTTCACCCCTTCTGGGCTGGACGATGGGGGTGTTGGTTCCCGTTGACTGATTGCAGTTGTGACCAATCGACGCTCGGCAAGGCGGGCACACCCGCGCTAAACCCCAGCCAATCATAGATCCCTACGGGAACGAGCCTCTGGTTTCTGCAATCTGACTCCGCAATCTAGCACAGCAGCGCCGGGCTACGTCAGCCTGGACCAGTGGCGGCTTGCGGCGGCGTCCCGCCCTCACGCAGCGGCTCAGGAGGGGCGCGCCCGCGCGGTGGGCAGGGCCGTCGGAGCTGGAGCGCCTCCAGCAAGGAAAGGAGGGTGTGTCACTTCGGGCCAGGGAGTGGTTGTGACAGATTGGAAACAGAGAGGGGCACTTTGCCTGGGCTTAGAGTTGGAAAGGCTTCCGCTTTCCTTGCTTGTTCTTTAACAGATTCACAGTGCAGTGCTTTTCTTTTTCTTTTTTTTTATTTTATTTTAAAGACAAAAGAATGGAGACATATGAACCAGAAAAGCCATAAACAATACAGAAAATACAAAGTTATACAGAATATAGTAGGGAATTAGAACTGGATGTTGTATTACATAGTTATCTTCACATTAGTTAACACAAAAACATTAAAGGAAATACCAAATTATAGATAAGATAGTAGGGGATT
>PVLD010015096.1:0-49914 GCA_004027595.1 Dinomys branickii | reverse complement strand
GGGAATTGCGTTGAATCTGTACAACAGTTTTGGTAGTATGGCCATTTTTACAATGTTAGTTCTTCCTAACCATGAGCATGGTATGTTTTTCCATTTATTGAAGTCCTCTTCAATCTCCTTTTTCAGAGTACTGTAGTTTTCACTGAATAAATCTTTCACATTCTTTGTTAGATTGATTCCTAAGTATTTCAATTTCTTGAGACCATATCACCTTGTCTATAGATTAGTTCTGATTGTACTATTTTTTATGATAATTGGTGTCTGTTTGTCAATATGTTTTTGTACTTTTATGTTTTTAAAATAAAAAAAAAATCTGGCTGAAAGCTCCCAACAGTAGCTATGCCATTGCTTCAACATTAGACTGCCTTGAAATTTTTTCTGCCATATTAATTAATTTACTACCTTTAGTCTCAGTCACAAGTAGTCTATATACATGAGCAAAATACAGACTAACTTTCTGCCATGCCATGGCACACATTGTCTGGACTCCAACAGCCAAATGCAGGCCATCTTCCCAGCAGAACCCTCCCAATCCTGGTCTTTACCAACAGTGTTTCTTTTCTATCAGCCTTTGGGTCTTCTGAGCTCTGATTATATAGCACAGCCTAATACATTACACTTTGACCTTGTCAGATGGCATCTTCAATTAATTCCAAATTCTTGTCCCAAAAAGCCATTCCCAAAAGCTCCTTAACCACATGGTCAAGTATTGTCACAGCAAGAACCCCACTGCTGTTCACAAATTCTGTCTCAGCTACTTTTCTCTTTGCTGGGACAAAGTACCCATCACTCAAAGTTAAAGGGGCAAAGGTTATTTATCTCACAGTTTGTGGAAGGTTCAGTCCATATCAGCCGTGTCCATGGCAAGGTGGCTTGGCAGATGGTCATTCCTGAGCAGAAACTGTTTATAGCAGCAGAGGACAGCAAAAGCAAGCAAAGAAAGTGGGGAAGAAGCCAGTTTCTGTCCCTTATATTGTATCCGGTCTACTGGGATTAGGGAAATGCCATTTCCATCAGTGGACCGACCCAGAAATCATCTAACCTTAATCCCAGTATGCTTAATCCAAACGTTGCACCGCAAATCAATCATATACTCTAAATTCAGCTACCTCCAACAGTGCCATATCTAAAAATGCATGAGGCTTTGGGGTATATCTAGAAGCAAACCGTAACATTTTCCTTCCATCTACCCCTCTTTCTCTACTGTTTTTCTCCTTCATATTTGAAAAAATATTTCCCTACTCCCTATTATCTTTTATTTTGCTCTTCACTAATACTTTGGGTTTCTCGCTTTGAAATACAAATAATTTCCAACCTTCTTGTTGCTTTTTATATTCTAGAAAAATCTTTTCAAGGACCTGAGAACTATCCCTATGTAATTTAATCATGTGGAAATAGGACAATGTCTTTACATCCTTAAGTAGTAGCCTCACTTGATAAAATATCATTGAAGAACACAGATGGTCTATAGACATTGATCCATTTCCTAGCTCCAAGTTTTCTAATATTTTCCATTCTCTTTACCCAAACACTTACAATCTGCCACCTCCTGTTTTAGCAGATTTGAGTTCAAGCCCTCTCCTCTAATGTAAAAATCTTTTTCTCAGAAAAACTGAATTTTATTCTCTCATGCTGAATATTTTTTTTACCTAATTTTATGTTTGCAGGATTTTATGGAATAAAATAAAACAGGAAATCATAACCAGATAATAGGAGAATAACAATGGTTAATACATTGGGTATTGTTATTTCAAATAATGACTCAGTGCACAAGATATAGGCACAAAAAGTTCTCCACATCATATTAGCACAAACTTTTCTTTTCAAGGAATTAAGAGAAATTACTGGTATAACTAACTTGTATTGTTTTCTTTTTCCTTCCTTCCTTCCTTTCCTCCTTCCCTTACCTCAAGCTGTTCTTAGGTGTTTGATACTTTCTGGAGCAATAGTTTTTAAACATTCTTATGAAAAATGTACACTATTTACTTTCTTGGGAGAAAGATTAGTGTGAACATATTTGGTAAGAAATGTATGATATGTAATTATGGTATGGAAAGTATGTATGAAATTCTGTATTGTTTATCAGTTTGTTTTTTCTTTTGTTTTTGTTCTTTTTTCTTTAAAATAAAAAATTAAATGTATGATATATAAAAGAAACAACATCGTTATTAATATTTTCTATTTGACATTTTAATTTTGTAGTTATTTAAGACTTTGAAGAAATATGTTTAGCCAAACAATCTTTAAAAAAATATGTCTTTATGTGTTGGGAAGATGCCCACTCAGGCATTTGTTTAACATCCAAAAACTGTAAACTGAAGTTGTTATTTTAAATTAATGATTATTCTTAATGTTATTTTAAGTTAATGATTATTTTTAATGCTACTGACTTTCTTTCTAAAGCCATTTCAAGTTTGCCTTAGTAAAAGAATACATGATGATAATTTTCATAATTGAGCCACTAATAAAATCAACAAAATGCATGTAAAATGCTAGAAGTTCTTTTATGAAAAGATTTTTTGGGGTTTTTAAATTATACTGAGGTCTCTAAGTTCTACTACTTCTAGAATGACTGAACTTGCCTCTGGGTACAGATAACATTCAATAATACAGAGTAATTTCAAAGAAAACCTTTATAAGTACATTTTGAGAGTAAAACAAAATGATTGTACCCACTTAATTTTCTTACTGTATTCTAAATAATTAATTTGTTAATTTGAAATATTGATAAACTGTGGACTTAGTGACAATATTATTATAATTTCTGTGTTTTGGAAAAACATACAGGATATTATTCAGGTAGTATTTCTGTACTATATGATTATCATTGTTTTATTATAGTCTTAAGAGATTCAGTACTAAACTTTAAAAAGTCCTGGTTGATTTTGAAGCAGTATATGAACAGGTGCAGAATCAGCATGCACACCTCGTTTTTTCTGTGTCTTTCCTCCTATTGTTTATGTTGTCATATTCATCCTTGTTTGACAAAGACAGTTACTTACAATAGTCAGTCAGTGACAAGAAGAGCCAGATGAATTGAGCTACAACTCTGACTTTGTCACATTTTCTCCCAATTATGTGATTATCCTGCTGAGGAAGGCTCTTGCTGGGGAATGGTCAGTAAATTGCCTTTCACTGAAGGCAATCTTTTACTGTGCCCATGCATGCTCTACGGGACACAGTACAAGGATCTGAGGTCTTCCTGCAGATGCCATGACTGGCTATGGCAAAATATAATCATATTGTTTAAAATGCTGTAAATAGTCTATTTTAAATGAGCCTAAAACATTTGCTTTCCTTGAGCCAAACAAAAACATTTAACTTGTCAGATTTAAGGCTATTAAAAAGACTTCTTTAACAATATATACTATAAATAATGGTATTAAGGTATTGAGTAATACAAGAACATTTACTGAATGTTTCAAACAAAATATAATTTTTGCCCTTATGGAAATAAGATTCATATAATATATAATACTATTTAAGTGGCCAAAATGTATTAAGAAACTACTTAAACACCATAAAGTGTCAACATTTCAAAGTTTTAAATTGTTAACTCCTTGAGATAAAATTAATGAAAAGCAATTTGCATAAAATCAGAGAATATAAAATTAATGTCTTATTAGATTTACGATCATATAATTTGTATATATTTTGTCACAATGAGGATAGAATCTACAGCCTTTGTGCTCATATTACTTGTTTATAGTTTTCATTTCTAATTTAGAAGTAAAATTTCAAAGACTGCCCAGGTCTCATACCATATCACTAAAGTAATTTCAAAGGAATTTGCAGCTACAATTACGCCAGCTGCTGTTGTGCATACCTATCATACATGACACAGAATGATCAGTGGTGCATTATCTGTATTCAGAAAGCATTTAGGAACATGTTTACGTATTTGAGAATCAAAACATAAGCTGCTCATGTAAAATATTATTTTTCTGTGAAAATGCCAATATTTGTAGTGTGATTTATACATTGTATGATTTAACAATATTAATCTGACCTTCATTTTTGGTACAATATTTCTTCTTTTTATGTTATGTACTTTTACAACATGCCAGGGAATTATTTCAAAAATACTTTGGGTGTCTAAACAAAAATAATATAACTGGAAAAATTATTTGAAAAAACACAGAGAAATCTATTTTAAGTGAAGAAATTCACCCTATGGAGAAACTTCTACTCCATTATGTCCATTAAATCTTGGAAAAACAACAAGATCACAGTATTTCTCTCACCTC
Organism: Dinomys branickii; assembly: GCA_004027595.1. NCBI lineage: Eukaryota > Metazoa > Chordata > Mammalia > Rodentia > Dinomyidae > Dinomys > Dinomys branickii. Next base: position 45,667 of record PVLD010015096.1, on the reverse strand, counting down.
CTTGGTAAGTACTGTACCCTCCTCTTCAGGACGGACAGATCTCCAGTAGTATTCATCCATGTAAACTGTGTGCTAAAGAAGTTTTCTCCTGAGCAGAGGGCTGTGACCTGGAGGGGTCCTTTCTTCTCCATTTCCATCAGTACATCCAAAGCTGTACCTCAGATCAATGTTTTTTATTTTAAAGAGAAAAGAACCAAAACAAAATAACAAAATCAAACACATAAACAGAACAAAGCAAAAACAATAAAAAAGATACAGAATTCCAAACAAGGTGATAGGAAATTAACAATGGTTGTTGTATTACATATTATCTTCAAATTGGTTACTCAGATAACCAGATGTAGGCATGCAAGGTTGATCAAACAATTAAATAGTAACTGTTACTTTAAAAAATCAATAGAAATTGATAGTACAATTATCTTGGAGATATATATATATAATTATAATATATTATATATCTATAATATAATATATACAATTATAATTATATGTTATATACAGTTATAACTATGTTATATATAACACATATTATATATCTCTAAGATGTATATATAAAAGTTTCCCCTTCTTTCGTATTTTTCTCTTTTCCTTCATCCTGGTTGTTCTTTTAAGCAGTTTCTTTTCCTTTCACAATATCTATTGTACCTTTCAGATTTTATTTATGCTTTTAGGTTCTTACACTAGGGAGACAATTCGATGTTCACACATGTGAGTATGATTTATTTCACTTATTTCAGATCATTTTTTGACCTGATGATCCACTTCAGAAAGAAAAGTGAAGATCAGAATCTAACTGCTATGGTGAGTCCTGCTCATACAGCTGTACTTCGGTTCCCAAATTTAGTTCTTTCTACAATTTTGGTGACAAATTAAATTGGATGAAAACCGAATCAAATTCAATGGTTAGGTTTAATTTTGATTTTGTGGGGAAATTTGATTCTGTTACTGTCTAATTTGGTCTGTGACCAAAAATTTAGAGAGAATTATGTTCTGTAAGTCAGAGAAGATTTGGAGCCTTGCAAATTAATCAAGAGAAATGGAAAAGGTAAAATTTTAACACAAAAACCCAATGAAGAGAAGCTAAGCACTCTCCCCTTAAAAGATTCTTGGTTAGATTTACTATACTGTTGCAAAATATTTTCAGTAATCATCTTTAAAAAGTAAAAGGTTTAAAGTAGTTCATGGTTTTGCAGTTTTCAATCCATGAGTGGTCCTGGAACTGCAGTCATGTTTTAAGGCAGTACTTCAAGGCTTGAGTGTGTGGTAGAACAAAGGTGCACACCTCATGGCAACTAGTAAAAGTGCACACCTTCTAATGAGTTATATTGTTATAAAAGAACATTAAATTATAATCCTTGTAAGGCTAGTCCCTCAGGAAGAAGAATAAACATGGGTCTCAATAACCTCTTTTTTTAACTTTTAGTAGTACTTGTTGGAAGTACATAATGATTACACCCATTGCAAGGAATTAGCACATGTAAACATCATATTTCAATTCTTTCTTACCTTTTTCTTCTACCTCATTTTATTTTTGAGCATCAGTTTTACTTATTTATCCTATAAGACATGATAAAGTTAATTACTGTTTGCACAGATTGGACAGCAGGATAATAGGTCAAAGAACATGTAAACATACCAGACAATTGTAATAGGTCAGGGTACTTTTAGATATATTGTATACTCTGGATTACTCACTCTTTTACTATTATCTGGTTTTTATTTCATATATATGTACATCAGAAAGAGAGAGAGAGGGAGAGAGAAAGGGAGGGAGAGAATTTTCATACAAGTGAAACCTTGCAATATGTGACCTTGAGAGTCTGAGTTTACTCACTTAACATTATGGTCTCAAAGTGCATCTGTCTTCCTAAAAATCATTCAAATTCATCACTCTTTATGACAAAGTAGTACTCCATTGTCTTGGTTACTTTTCTCTCATTGCTGAGACAAAAATACCCAACACCCAAATTGAAGGAAGGAAAGATTTATTTAGCCCACAGTTTGTGGAGGTTTCAGTCCACATTTGGCTGGTTCTGAGGCAGAGTGGCATATGGCAGAGGGCAAACGTTCATGGCAGCAGAGCACAACAAAAACAATCAACAAAATGGAGGAATGGCGGCAAAGCAGCCTCTCTCCTTCCCTTACACTGTAAACAGGCTCCCCCCACCCAGGGGGCATGTAGCTCTCACACAATCTCCATGCCCTCCTCTTCCACAGGCTCAGGATGTATACAAAGTAAGCACCTTGGCTTCCTGCTCAGTCACTCAGCCAAAGGTCTAGACTTTCCAAGTTGACACAATGTATAAACCATAACATCCGTTGTGTATAAATACCAGTTTTCTTCTTTTATTCATTCAACTGTTGATGAACATTTAGGCTATTTCCAAGATTTAGCTATTAGGAATTATGCTGCTATACATGTGTATGAATGCCTGGCATGGTATGCTGTCTTTAATTCTTTTGAGAAGATACTTACAAGGGGAATAGCAAGGTCAAATTGGATTTCTGCTTTTAATTTTTTGAGGTAGTATTTTCATAATAGTTTTACCAATTTATAGTCCTGCCAATGTTGGACAATTATCCTACCTAAGTTGACTGAACTCAGCATTGAGTTAGAGAGCAGCCATTTTTTATAAACTGCACTTTAATTTTTTAGACAGTATCTCACTAAGTCAGACAGATTGGCCTCAAACTTGAAATTCTTCTCCTTTGTCTTCTTGAGGAACTGGCCTTACAGAAGTATCATAATTTAATGTCCTTTTATATTAATATGACATATTATCTCATTTCTCATCTCTCAATTTCTTATTTGAAGGAGACCACTATGAAGCAGCCCAAAGCAGGACTAAATTAATTAATCGGCTTTTTATGTTGGTTTGTGATTCTGTCCAAAGCCTAGCCCATGTGTATGGAAGTGGGCAATGGACTTATAGTAAGTGAACCTCTGCGAGTCATTAATGTCTCCTACATGCTTTAATGGCAGGTGAAGCCAGAAACCTCAAAGGATAAAACAAGATCATAGCCAAGGATACCTGCATCCCCTTCTCAGCTAGGTAAATACTATAGTCTCAGTTCTCTTACTCCTCGGTGGATTAACTTAATCCTTAAAGATTAATTTAATTCCTTACTTGGAGAAGTCCTTGAATAATTTTGCCCTGCTTGAGTACTCTCCTCCCTTCTTTTGATAAGCAAATAAATAAGGACCATCCTGAGAAGGGCTTGGTTTTAGCTTCCAGAGTCTCAAATTCTGTGAGAGGACTTGGATCCTCCTGGAGCCATGAAATCACTCCACTTGCCTCCTTCACCATACACTCATTTGGGAGATTGTGGACCTGATCAACCCACCATAACTAAGGGGTATAATTAACCTGATTCTTATTGACAGTGATATATTGTTGTCCTGATCAAACATTAAAATACTTATTGAAAGGAATTGAAGGACTAAAGAGTAATGCCAAATCAATATGATTTTAGATACTAAGGATTTCTTCAGAAAACACTAGGAAAGAAATATATTATTTCTTTTTACACTAAAAAGAAGAAAATGTATAATTTTTAAGCTCTGAATAATATTTTATCTTGGTATATAATTAACTGAATTTTTATTAAATAAGTAGTTGAGTGCTGTTTCTATTTAATTAAACAATTCTAGAAATATCTTTACTAATTTGAAAATTAAGAATGTAATTTCATTATTTATTATTATAGGAAAATATCCAGATTCAACCTAGGTATAAAGATTATTATATTTATTTCTTATTGTAAAATCTAACTCCTGTTGTCTCAATTTCTATCAATTAGGACCATCAATGTTCTTCAAAGTATTACTGCTCAAATTACTTATTAATTATATATCTATTTGCTATGAATTTGCTTGTACAAACATATATTCATGTTATTAAATTAGTATTTAGAAGTTGATGAAGTTCTATCTACTATTCTTCTTCAAAATATGTTTCAAAAGAAGACATTTTATGTTCAGATTTCTAAAAATCCATACATTATAATTTTACACACACCTAATATCTACCACTGGTACCAAAATGTGAGACAGTTCTGCTATGGTGCTACCACAGATAAGGTTCCTTCTCTGCTACACATTTTACTTTCAAGTCATTGATAAAGTAGGGACAATGCCTTAGGCTATGAGACATAGCAAACCAGAAATGACAGATTGTTCCAGTTAATTATGCCCGGTTAGTGGTTATCCATTTTTAAGAGTTCATCAAAATATATCCCCCAGAGGCATTCATAAAGAAAATAAAATATACAATATATATTTGCTGGTTATGTGGCACTGCCTTAAACAGTTTCAGTATAAAAATGTTAAAAAATGTATTTTTTTAGAATGGCCTTAAATGTGTATGTGTATTTAAAAATTAATTTTAGTGCCTTAACAGTTTGACAAATGATGAAATTAGACTTTAGAAATGAGGGTATATGATACTACTGATTATTTCTAATTAATGATATGTGATTAGATTTTATGGATTGAAAACTTTTCAATTTAAAATGAAATATGACAAGTGCAAAGATTCTGCTGTTCCCACTGTTCTTATCCTTGTCTCCTCTTTTTGTTTAATATTTATGGTCACATATGGCTAAGTTGGAATGTTTTTCACTCTCCCTAGGGAAATATATATCTATAATTTAATAGCAATAAATATTAATTATTAAATATTCATAATTTCCTAGCAAATGATACTAACATACTATTTGTTTCTCTCAGAAAAAATTACGCCTTTTCATACCTGTCTTTATACTGATCCAGAAAGTCAGTCAAAGTGAAATGGGTTACTTTTGGTTGAATATATTTTCTGACTGCAAACAATGATTTTCAATTAAAAAGATATTCATGGAATCAAAATTGTGAAAAAATCTTGGGTAAGTTTTATGCAACATGCTATTATGACACAATGTATATGGGAAAAGTTTATGTGTAGATGAGTTGCACGACTAGTAACATTTGTAAAATTATGAAAACATAATTTGTACAAAACTTTTGAGCAAAATATTTTTAAACGTGAAAACAGAGCAATAGTTTCAGAGAAAGATACGGAGCATCAAAAATAGTGTGTGAACATTTCTTCAAAAGTTTTGTAACTTTATAAATAGAATAATTTCAGCTCAAGATAGGCAAAAATGGTATAACCACAGGATGCTGTAATGGAGTGGTTTTACAATGTAACAGATTCTTTATCTTGGAACTGTTTGAAATTGAACTGTATACACCTAAGAGGCAATTCAAAATTTGAAAGTAATTCTGACATTCCAGTTTCTTCCATTGCCTTCAAAAGGGATCTTCTAAGGCAGAGGTTGGCAAGCCAGCTTATGAGATAAACATGGCTTGTCTCTTTTTGTGTATGAAGTTTCACTGAAACAGAACTATATTGACTCTTTTATGCATGGTCTATGGCTGGTTTTTGTGCCACAAGGACAGAACTGGGCTATGACAGAAGTTTGCTCACAAAGTTTGAATGTGCTTTTACCTGGCATTTTCCATAAGAGTAATATTATTTAGGGCATTACTTAGATACCGTCAAAGTGGGTTATCAACCAGTCTGTGTTAAAGGTCATTTTATTTAAATTTACTCCATTTATCTAAATAATGTTAACTAACATCTTTGGCTAAATCTAATCATTTGGCTTTATTTGGTGAATGAGAAGCTAGAAACTGCAGTCTCCAGCTAGGAAATCATATTAATTATAAAGTTAATGTTCCCTTAGCAGAAGAGATGAGAGTAGAATGAAATTCTCAGACCCACACACTAATGCCAATTGTATCTTCTATCTCTAAAGATGCATATGTTAAATCCCTAAACCCCAACATGATGGTATAAGGAAATAGTATTGTGTGTGTGACTTCATGAGTGTCAAACTAGCTCGATATGAATGATGTGCTTGTGATAGTTGAAGAGTCCAAAAGTCTCTCCCGCTGAGAACGAATTGTGAAAAGATCATGTAAGAACACGACGTGGCCACAGTCTGCAAACCAGGAAGAGGGACCTCATCAAGAACTCAATGCTCTGGCCCTTTGAGCTTGAACCACACAGACTTGAGAACTCTGAGAAATAAATATTTGTTTCTAAACCACATAGTCATAGTTTGTTATAACTTCTAAAACTCCGTAAAACCAAAATAAATATTTAGTAAGTGATATTAATTATGGAAGCACTCTATATCCATAGAAACAATTAAGAAAAGTAATCAATTTTTCTTTTTTTCTGATAACATCCACACAGTTTATGTACTTATTAGAACAAGATAGAAATGTGATAATTCATAGTCTTACACCATTCATGATGCACCCTTGAATAATCCAATAAATGTAAGATAATTATCAAATATTACCTCAAATCATTCAAAAATAATTTTACACAATTTTTTTATTTGGCTCTCATGAAGGGAAAGGTTTGCAGGTGCTTCCCTACATATATTAATATATTTTCTGTGATAATATGCATTCAAAGAGCCCCAGAGCAACACATTCTGCAGGATTTAGATCAGAGCGCTTAGCAACCCATGCAAATGACCTCTACAGTGGGAGAGGAGAAAGCCTGGCTCCTTCTCCAGGTGGCAGCAGTCTTGGTGTCATGCACTGCTTTTAGATACGTGCAGAATGCAATAGTTGTGAGGTCAAGAGAGCTTCCACCCAGATTTCAGAAGAAGGCCTGGGAGGCCAGGCTGTGTGCCTTTAGGGAAGTGTGTAAAGCTTTGAATGTGAAGTTGAACATCCAGAGGTGACCCCAGAAAGCTGGAGAAGCCAGAGATGTGGACCATCTGAGAAAAGTGGCAAGAAATGAGCAGAGCTGGCCAAAGAGAGAAACTGTGAGAGCTGCAACCATCAAAAGTGCCCTGGGCCAGAGCCATCCAAGACCTTGGGAGTTCATAACTTGCCACAGGTTGCCTAGGATGCTGGACATGGAAAAATAGGATTTAACAATTTCCCTGCTTGAATCCGGTCTTGCTTCAAACTTGTACCTTCCTATCCTCCCCTTTGTACCTTTTAGAATGGAAATATCTACCTTGTGCCACTGTGTGTTGAAGAGTTTTTAACTTTTAGGTTTAGGGGTAGGATTAAGATTAGGGTCCACGCTGGGCATGGGGGCACATGCCTATAATCCTAGAATTCTGGACGCTGTTGCAGGAGGATCACTACAAGTTTGAAGCCAACCTGGGCTCCAAAGTGTGTTCAAAACCAGACTGAAATTCATAGTGAAAACCTACTTCAATTAATCAATTAATCAACCAATAAAATGTACATTGCAACTGCAAGCAGAAGTATTTGGGTGTAGACTAGATACAGGAAGTACAGTGTTGTCGTGATCTCTGGAATGTCTACCTACCTGCAATATTTATTATCAAAATGCATGTATATCAGACCTCTTTAGTGCATAGTACTGTATTCTAAAAGTGTTATTCAACTCTGTTGAAAAGCAGATTGCTGTAGTTTTGTCTTACTGTAATGAACTCTAAGTTAGAGGTCTAACCATATCACATATTTGTTCTGTTATTTAAAATTAAGGTTCCAATTACTGTTATTGTTAGGGTTAAGGTTAGGGCTGTGGTTAGGGCAAGGGCCAGGGCTAGGGCTGAGGTTAGATTTAGGTCCTCGACCCTCCTTTACCAATAGAAATGAATGGAAAATAGAGCGTAAATATTATATTTGGTTTAAAAGACTTACAAAATCACACACTTTTTCAGTGATTAAATGTAAGCTTAATTAATTTAAATTTCTTTCCTTAAACCCCTTTGTGGTTGCTCTTTATAGTTAGAAAACACATAAAAGAAACTCTAAAATAAATAAATGAATTTTATCACAGAAAAAATTTCATATGCACATACAGGTAAGAGGAGTTAAAAGCATATAAATCTTAAACAAAAAAGATGATTGAAAGCTTCTATAAAACATTTAATTCATTACTTTTCTACTCGATGGGTTTATTTTTCCAATTAATACAGGTATTAAAGAAAATAGAGTAAAAGTTCATCTTTGTCATTAAACTATAAAATTCCTGTCAATTATAAAATACAGTGGTACCTTAGTTCCCAAACAATACATCCTATGATGCTGGAAAAGATGGCTGTGTCTGTGTTGGTGTGGGAAATATGGCCGCAGTTGTGGCCCAATGCAGAGTTCACAAACAAAAATAAAATTTTGTCAAATGCTTCGGTCTGTGAATCAAATTGTTGGCAAACGAAAGTGTGTATGAACCAAGCTACCACTGCAGTCTAAAACCTCTGCTGTAAAACTGAATCTTACAGACACTACTTACAGATGGAAATGCCAAAAAGATTAGATGATGTCACAATCTTGTAAACAATGAATATAAAAGCACAAGTTAAAATATTTGCATAACTTTTCTAATGTTTTTTAAGACAGAAAAAGGTAATGTAGAATTACGTCTGGTATAAAGATCGCAATTTTCCTTTAACTTTTTCACTAAATATCTTCAAATAAATAAAATATAAATATAAGCTTTAATTTAGAACCACAAACATCAGATGTTCTAAAAGAGCAGGATATAACATTTCCTTATTGATATTTATTAACAATGTAAAGCAAAAATTATGGTATTTCTGAGTCATGTAGACATCTTTTTTTAGTACAGTCACTATTGTTCATTTGTAAAACTGTAGCTATATTCTTTTACTAAAATCTTTCATTCAGCACTGTGTACTATAGTTTTCTTTGTGGTATGTAATCTTTCACACTTTTAGAATTTTATAACTTCACTGAATAAGACAATCTCCACTTACTGATTTTTTAATATAAATGTTTATGTCTTAAATGCAAATACTCGATGAAAAAAATCCAGACTTGTAATAGACCGTTATGGATGGAGCACCGTACCTCAATTTCGTATCACCTCTTTCAGAATTGAAGGTAAGGTTTCTGCCTTAGACCTGTAAATAAAGGTGTCAGATTTCTGAATAGGTTTGTTATTACTTGTGTACTGAGGCTATTCATCATGAATTTCCTACTGGAAAATTTATGATTTTGTGTTGTAGCTTTATGTTACATGAAAAATTCAAATATTTTATTTCACAAGTTTGCAATTGCTTATTTTACTCAAACTTCATGCAAAATTCCCACAGTCAAATACTTTACATATTAAAACACAAGTTTAAAGTTAACAAATTAAAAATTTGAAACGTAAACCTGAAACTCTTAGTCCATTCATGAAGCAGATCAAGTTCTGTGAATTCAGATCTTGCCGCTTAAGCACAGCAGAAGCACTACTGTACTTTTCCTATCATAACTTCCGTGGTGAATTAAGTGAAGCCATCATTCTACATGTACAACAATAATAGAGGGTCAGCTCTTTTTGTCCTTTATTTTATTTTGATATTTGTTTTTGTGGCAATGATTTAACCCTCCTGAGAGTAACAGTTTTTCCACTGCACGTGCTACTGGCTTTACTTCCCTTCTTGGAAAGTTATGATCTAAATAATTAGGCAAAACCCCAAAAGGATTTAGCTCCTCAGGGAACACGTACAAGTGAATAAATGTGTTTAATTGTAATTTAGTCATGACTAGATTATCATGGCCTACTTATATTTCATTTTACTTTAATTTACATAAAATAATGGCAAAGAACTGAACATAAGAAAAATTCCAAAACGTTCCAAATATATACTCTGGAGAAATTAGCAATCAATCAATTTAGAAATTTGCACATATATGTAAGAAGATGTTAAATTCAAATGTGTTACCAGTTTTTCACATTAATTTACGTAGAACATAAAAGGAGCTTCTGTTGCCACTGCCTTCAGTGTGCTTCTCCTCTGGGGTAATATTCTGTCTCCTACTATCTGCACAAAAGTCAGAACCTCCAGCACCTGGGCATCGGAGAAAACAGTTCCTGTCTAGGTCTTGCCTTACATACACCTGCAGACTATGGTGTCAGGAGAAAGGTGTTCAAAGTATGGAATGGATCTGCCTTTTTCAATGACACAGTTCTGAGCAAAATCTATCTGTGCTTTATTTTTTGTGTGTAAAATTAGTCTCCAAATATCACACTTATATAGTATGGATGTACATGAGGTAATTCATGTACACTATTAACAACAGCATTTGTTAGAGAATATGCATTTTATACACATTTTTCCCATTATCATTAGCTTTCTCTCATTAAGAAGCCTATTACTTCTGGTGGATGAGTAAACATTTGAAGTATGGCCAAACTAGCTCATTTTTAAACAAATAAATTGTTCAAAAAAAGCATCTGTCACCCAACATCTGAGATTTTGCTCTTGCTAGAATGTCTATATATTTTTTCTTTCCAAATGCTTAGTTTTAATAATACAAGATGGTGATTCACATCAATTTTAGTGAGTCACTTTACTTATATATGCATTGTCCATTATAATATGCTCTGAATTGATATAATTAGTACTTGATAATCAAATGTTAGTAACTTTTCCTTTTCCTTATTTTTGCTTATTAATCTAATTTTTAGAATACCACTAGGCATAAAATTAATTGGTTATAGTGAATAAATAAATTACTACTTTAATTAAAAACATATTACTAAACTTAGTTCTTCTTGGTCTTCTAAAATACATCAATATTTGAAAGAAGAAATAATATACCTATAGGTTCATGAATGTTCATCTTGGGAAAATGTCTTTTAAATCACACAAATAGGTAGTTTAATGACAAATTTTAAAACTAAGTAGAGTATCTCCTGTAGTTACAATGGCAAAGTATTGAAAATATTACCATAGACTTAGATTAGTATTTTATGAAAATGAAATTTACCTTCATTCAATTAAAATTATTGTCCTGTAACTTAGATAAGGAATGTTTTTAATCTTAAAAATGTTTTTAATTTGATTATTTAAAATTCTATTCCATTAAATATGATAATTTAAATAGCATTGAATACTTTGGACTTCTTTCTTTGTTTGAATATAATAAAATGCTGTAACTGAGTTCACTCCATGAACCTGTAATCTTTTATAAGTAAATTGTGAGACAATGAAAATTTGACACTTGCATCGACTTTAAACCAATAACTTTTTTTAGTAGTAGTAAAAATCTGTTACTCTACGAATTACAGTGAAGAAATTTTATCCTAATAAACTTTAAGATGGTAAAAGTTATATGCACATAGATACTAATCATTATAGTATCAAAATAAAGAAATCCTGGAAGAATCTATTAAGTAAATATAAAATTCATGCAATTTTCTATAGTATTTCCAATTATAATTTAAAATTATCTTAGCTCCTGGACCTATTAACAAAGATGATCTGCAGAAGGGGAGTCAACACACTTATCTATGTTACTGGAAAAGTTGTGAAATGGTGACTTCTGTTTTCTTCCCATTGCCAATAAAATAAGCAATGCTATTTCTTTTCCAAGGAATCAATTAGAAACTTGGCAAAGGTTATGTAACTTCATAATAGGAATTAGGGGGAGTTAGAATTTTGAATAATTACACATGCTTTTCTCCCAATAAGTTTAAATTTTGACATATGACAAACTGAGATGTTTTCCTCATGATCTAAATAATATTTATTTGAAGGTGATCTAAACTGTATGTTAATAAATAAACCCAAGTGAGATAAACCAACTGTTGGATGCAATGAAATCTCATAAACACAGATACTGTACCATGTTAGCAATGTTCCTTAGTTATTAAAGCCTGATCAGGCCAACAAACTCCAAAATGAGTGGGTGGCAAACGCTTAAGTAAATGAGGCAAATAAAATAAAGTTATTTCAGGGGTCCAAGAGGATCAAAATCCTCTCACAAAATTTCTCTGGGTTAAGACAAAGTCTTTTCTAGGAAGCCCATGTTTATTTAGTTATCAAAGCAAGGTGGGGAATACTGAGGAAAGGTGAGACGCTTCCTTGAATGGCAGGGCCCTTCAAGGACCTTGGAAGTCCACTCAAGGGCTTCTCCAAGTAAGACATTATGTTAATTCAGAACTGTGTTATCTCCAGGAAAGTCTCCACACAGGAGTGAGATGTCTGCAGCTATAGTCTTTATCTAGTTTATACAGGTTGGAGCCAGGTGCCCTTAGCTATAGCTTTGTCTTGTCTTTTGAGGCTTCATAACTTCACCTACAGGCCTCAGTAGGGACCAGTATCTCACGTGTAAAATGGAAAGCCAATTGGTTAATTTAAATCCTGCTCAGAGCTGCTTCATAGTGGTCCATCAATGCTGGTTATAAATGGATTCTGGAAGAATCTAATTTCATGCTGCAATGTGTCAAAAATACCATGTTCAAGCAAAAATTCTTAAAGAGATATTTTCCACTGGGGTTCTGTAAATGTAAAAATTCCATTTTTTTACTAAAAAACTCATACAATAATAGTAGTTAGTCTTTCCTATATGCTTACTTTTACTAGTCATCAGTTAAGTACTTTCAGTTTATCCTCATAAAATCTTACCTCCACAATAATATTTTTTCTCTCTCCTGTAGAATCTGAGGCTCAGATAGGAGAAATAAATTGCCTAATATTACAGTTTCAGAAAGTTAGATTTCTTTGTTGGAGGACCCTTTTTTTCAGTAAAACATTCTCATTCACAGATGATGCAGTTGTTTATGAAAATATCTTCTTAATCCAGAAAGATGTTCAGGGTTAGATTTCTATGAATTTAGCAGCAGTATACTTAGATCAAGGAACACAGACTCAGAGATATACAACATCTGCCCCAATAATGCCCAAAAATGTATGGAATCAAGAGATGAGATTATTGTTGCACATTTCATTTTAAAAATGTGTTCTTTATGAGCATGGTTGTTCTTTTAGATTGGCCAAAGCAGAAGAATAAGTTTAAGATACAATAATTTTGACCCTCTTGATCTCTTCTTTTTAAATGATTAACCAAATTTGTATAACTGAGAATATTTTGTAGATGCCAGGGAAAATGTCAACAAAAATAGGATAAGTACAATTGTAACACAGTGAAACAGTTCAACAACAAGTGTTGATTACTATTCTCTCATATTATTCATATATTAATTTTATAGATAAAACTAAGGAACTTGCCATGCTATAATGTATAATAAATTTAAGCACTGGAATTTGAACCCATGTATGTTTCACTTTAAGTATGTACTTTATCTTATGGTGAAGAAAAAGGAAGAATATCACAAAAGTCAGAAAAAATCAATATCATGGAATCAGTGTATGGGCTAGAAAAACAGCTTGGTCATCAGACACTGCCAGTTTGAGTAGAAGGTGATAAAATGATTCATTTTTATAATTAAATGTCAGAAGAGACACCAATTGTAGGCAAAGCTTTGATAGCCTACCACTGGCAATTTTTTAATTAAAGACTGAGATAAAATTTTGTATTTCTGATTGTTAATGCAGTGAAAACCAGTGTTACATGTAAAAGAACTCTCTAAGGATTTAGGAAAAACTCATAAATTTTTGTATGAATTAAAATGGAATCCTCAGAAAAAAGATAAAATCTTTAAGTTATAAAGGAAAAATATGAAGTCAAGGAATCCAGTATATATGCTACATGCTTCTCACTCAAGAAAAATTTAGTATCTTTATAAACTGCAAAGCTTTTCAGATAAGCTTTGATATATATATTGTTTTTATGCTTTGGTAAAAAAGATCTTTTTATATAACTAAGAAATTCAGGAATGTATATATTAGTTTAGTATATCAGTTTGAAGATATTTATCCTCATGAGTAGGAGACATTTATCTCAATATTAAATCAGATAATTTACTAAGCTATTCTGAAATTTTATCATTATTTAAGTTTGTTTTGTCATGATATTTTTCTTGTAATACATGTCACTGATTTTTTTCAGTGGAGTAACTGTATGAACCAGTCACAGCATATTCTTCCTTTCTTTTAAAATAATATTTTTAAGTAGACTCTAAGTCTCTTAAAGCATCATACACTATAATCTCATCTATGTGGAAATGAAACATCAGGGATTCCACCAGATGGTGCAGAAACAGAGAGGTCATTTTAAATGTAAAACTTTTAAAGTCAAAGGAAAGGCAAAGGGCATTTCTGTTTACTGTATCTGCATTTTCTCAAGCTGTTATTCTCTGACTTTCCAACACAACCTGCAGAAAATCTGGAGCTTAGGTTTTCTGGTCTTGAGTATTTGGTCATAGGAAATAAACTGTCAACTAAATGTCTCTGTTGCTAGATGTCTGGTGAATAGAGAAACTAAACTCATGATGTGATTCCCCAACCTGTTTTGGTATTTAATGACTCATATTTGGATTCCATTGTTCACAACACTGTCTTAATGCATGGTTTGTACTTACCTATATTAATATATTAATAATAACAATGATGCAAATAAGCATTTATGAGCAATATCTTTATGACAGATACTACTTTAAATGCTTTTAATATATTATGTACATAGACAATGTTATTTTCCTGATTTTAATAAATATGTAGCTTATATGTCTGTATGTCACATGTTTCTTAAACACTTCTGTTTACCTACTGAAATGTGTAAATGCATGCATGCATATGAATATGTATATTTTTCATTGCAGTGGTAGATTGATGCCTAATCAATATGCATTTTTGTGTCCATTGAGGTGTATTTATGTATGTTTGTGCAGAAGTCAGCTGGACGAAAATCTATAGTGTAGACCCAGAGGTTGGAAAATCTGAATCTTAGGCAGGAGAGGATATTGCAATCTAGAAAATTCTTCTTCTTCAGAGAAGCTTCAGCTTTGTTCTTAAATCCTTGTTCTTAAATGGATGGTGGTATACCAACTCAATCAAAGTTTTTTTTTAACTTATAGTTAATAACTAAATTGAAAAATAATTTCAGAGATATTCCTAATTTAGCTTTTCTTTCTTTTTTTTTTTTTTTTTTTGCGGTACTGGGGATTGAACTCAGGACCCTGTGCTTGCTAGGCAGGCACTTATTCCACTGAGCTATATCCCTAGCCCCAGCTTTTATTTCAATATTGAGCTGCTATACATAGACAAATCAACATAGAAAATTAAGTATCAGAACATGCAGTGATACAAAGGAAGGATAAGAGAAAGATGAGGAAACGGTAGACCCAAAGTAGAGGTTGCAGGTTAATAGGACAAAACTCATACATTAATATTGCTGTATCATGACTACTGAATAAGTTTTGATTTACTAGGACTTTACATGCTATTTTAATGAAATATTTGTGAATTTTTAATTTTCCTTGTTATAATTGGATAACAAAGCAAGAAGAGTGGACAGATCTGCATTTTTTAGAAGAGCCACCTCTGACTTTAACATAGTAGCTTTTGGTGGTTACGTATCTGAACACGCTTCTTTACTTTTTGTGCTGAAATCCCAAGAAATTCTATTTATCTGAGGATGGAAAGACCACAAAATACAAAATGACAAGAAAAATGTCAGAAAACCAATAATGAAAACAAGGGATGGAATAAGTAGTTCAAAATTGCAGAAACTGTAAACTGGTGAACAGTGAGTGAATAACTGAGTAAGGATAAAATGGAAAGGAACAAAACAAAGGCCTGTGATTCTTCTAAAAAATATAAATAAAAGCAACAGAAATTTTTAAAAAGAAAGGGTGTGTTTTAAACCTTTATGCATATTTTGAAGTAACACATGAACTAAAGTGCTGGAAATTATGTATTCTAGGAAAGAAGTAGAGAAGTTATGGAGTTATGTTATGAATTCAATCAATACCCATAACCAGACAATTTTGCACCATGATCATTCCGAATGCACTTTACTAATTGTAATCTGCTACTGATTGTCAGCTCAGCAGATATTTATATAAGCACCCCATTTCCAACCTGTTGAACCCAGCCAGTCTCAGTGGCAACATAGGCTTATTTCAGATGGATAAAATATACATCTAATAAATAACAAATATGCAGTGTGGCAGTCAGTGTTCACAAGGGCAACAATACAGAACACATAATTTATAGTATTATTTTATAGTAGTCACCCAAATTGTCATATATAAAAAGAGTAGAGGAAATATGTCCACACACTAAACACCAAAGGATCAGGCTGAGGGCCTGTATCCCACAGAAATGTCTTATATGCGTCCAGATGAAAATCTAGAGCCCAGAACAATGCCCCACATGAGTCCAACTGGGGGCTAAGGGCCCATGACAATGTCTTATGTAATTCTGTTTCAAGGATCTACACTAGGAAGGCGCAAAGCTCAGTGGTGGAAGCTAGAAAGTCTGCACCACTGGGATGAGGGATCTGTGCCAGCAGGCTGAGGGATCTGCACTGGAGCCAGAAAGCAATGCTCAAATTAAGAATCAGAGCTCCCCGCAAAAGGACCACAGACATCCTCAGCAGTAGTGGAGTCTTGAACTCTTCTGAGGATGAGAAGGCAAGTTCATCAGGCAAGCCAGCATGACAAAGTCCTTTAAGTGAACCAACAGCAGTCCCAGGAAAACCAACAGCTCCAATGGCTCCCAATAGCTTCTCAATTTCTTCTGCTACAGTTCTGCCATTAAGTTGCAGGCAACAATCTTCGGTTGGGCCTCCCACCCTCAGTACAATGCTGGTTCAGTTCAGCTTGGTGTTACAAGATGATCAGTTGTCAGTCCACCACAGCAGAACATGATCAGTTTGAAAACTCAGATATTATCTTGGATTGTTTAAATAGAACTATATGACAAATATCAAATCAATTCATTGTGTGAAACCATCAAGATAGCAATATTGAATATGAAGATGTTAATGAAGAAATAAATCTACTACTGACCAGTTTTAATTATTAACAACTACTTTTGTATTTTGTAAATAAATGTTTCAATATATAACATAAAATTTAATATATATAGTGGTTGGGCTGAGTTATAATACAATAGTATGTGTAGTACCATGGTTGGGTCCCCTATAACACACTTCCGTGTGCTTGTGCACACACACACAAAACACAGATTTAACACACTATACTAAAGTGAAACATTCATTATTATACTTAAAAGTTAAAGCACACAAAATATCGTATGTTTAGATATTAGAACATAAAACTGTCAGAGTAAATGCAAGGTTTAACATGTATAAATGTTGTGGATTGATGCCTGTTTTTCCCATATACAAGAATAATAAATGCAAAGTCAAAAGCCAGAAAAACAACCTTAACAGATCTTTTGCCAAGCTATCCCTGTTTGAAGAACTAAAATTTAAAAGAGGACATAGGTAGATAGAATTAACTAGCTTGGAATGTAATTAGCCTAAAAAATATTATTTTTGGATTAAAGTTTGAGAAAAACGTACGTAATTTTTCTTCAGTTCAAGACTTACGACTTTTATCTTCTAACAAAGATCTTATATCACATTAGAAAGATTTATTCATTCTATAAAAGTTAAAACTCAGCTGCAAACTCATCAGATTTTTTTTACATTGCAATATTTGAAAGTATAAATTCAGTGTTCAAAAGTTACTGGGAATATTTAGGGTCTCTGCTTTTTATTGAGTCCTGTTTTGATGTATTTTTATTCTTTAAGATTGTATAAATGTTGTCACTGAGGGGCTTTGAACCGATTTGGTTTTGCCCTTTTTCTTTCTCTTGTGTTTCATGAAAGTAGCCGCAGATATGTTAGGACTGTAACAGCTTGAAATAAGTAGGGACTACCGAGCACAGCCCAGGTTCTGCCCACGTTCTTGGAGGAAAAGAATGCCCCTTAGTGCTCTAATGCACTGCACAACACTGACTGCCTTTCCCTGTGGGAGGCAGGGAAAGGACCAGGGCCAGTGCTGTCTGGGTTCCATCAGTTTGAGGCAATGGAGCACGTGCAGTGGACCTTTATTCTTCCAAGTCAGGTTTTCCTGGGCCTTAGGGAAGTGGTTCACCATAAATCTCAAGCTTCTCTTTTCCTTTACTGCTGATTTGTAAGTACTATACCTGCACCATGTAGCTTGTTATACAGTATGAGTTCCATCTAACCTGACTCAAATTTGGAAAGCACACAGTAAGACTGTTTCACAGTGTTATATGATCGCCTTGAGATGGACTTGTATTTCTTTGATGGTTATCAAGGTGGAACATCTTTTCAGACATCTGAGGATATCTGTATATCTTCTTTGGAAAAATGTCTGTTCAGGTCCTTTATGTGTGTTTAAAAATTTATTTTCTTTGTTTTTGCTTTGGTGGTACTGGAGATTGAATACAGGGCTTCGTGTTTGTTAGGCAATTATTCTCCTAATGACTTATACCACTCAGTGTTGCTCATTTTTTAATCATGTCATTTCATATTGTGCTAGTCTGCTGTGGGAATCCTAGTACACTTTAGATATTAGTACTCTATGCAAGTTATAGCCTGCAAATATTTTTCCCATTTCATAATTGCTGTGTCACTACTTTGATATGTCAATTTATTTTCTGTAGAAGATATTTTTATAAATATTTATTTATTGTATATAGATAGAGAGTGATACTAATCATACTGAGTGATACTGTGTCTAAGTCTATTTCATGGCCTGATCTTTGTAAACCTTTGGAAAATGTTCAACATTTCCTGGGGAAGAACACAACCATTTCCTAATTCTATAAGTGTGCAAGTCTATTAGCAATGCTATTGATATATGTCATTTCTTAACAATTTTATACTGGATTTATCAATGACAAAAACACTTTTAAAATGTGTACATAATAAAAGATTTACTGATCTTTTATCTTGCACTTCTTCAATTTCACTTTACACTATTGTCATTGACTTGTTGCATTAGTGACCTTGGTTCTTCAACTTTCCCTGAATCTACACACTTTGTTTAAACACACAATGCTTCCACATTTGTCATTAGCTTTGCCTTCTTGGTCCAGTTCTGTTTCAGTAAATGTGAGATGAGTTGGAACAGTGCTTTAACAGTTGTGTTTGTTTCTTGCTATATGCTGATTACAATGAGTTCATGACCTGCCTAGACTTTTCAAAAAATTACAGCCAAGACCATCCATAGTAATAGGCATTTAGGTTATGAGTAGTTATATTAGTAATATGACCTGATACTGGAAAAAAACTGGTCAACCCATACCTAAAGATTTGACTTGCAATCTTATGAGAATATTTGCTTAAAAAGTGCCACTGACATTGTATTGTGTGCAATATGTGGCCCCCATTTAATGATTTTTATCATAACATAAAAATGATTAAGTCAGGGATATAGCTCACTGGCACAAGTGCCTGCCTAGCAAATGCAAATGCTGGAGTTTGATTCCTGGTATCAAAAAATTATTAAATATATTTTTATAAGTGCATATGTTCCACTACACAATTGTGGGTTGACAGCATTTTATTATTATTTAAAGACTCACAGAGACAGTAATTTT
Source organism: Dinomys branickii (assembly GCA_004027595.1). Lineage (NCBI taxonomy): Eukaryota > Metazoa > Chordata > Mammalia > Rodentia > Dinomyidae > Dinomys > Dinomys branickii. The sequence goes on along the minus strand of PVLD010015096.1, from coordinate 26,404 downwards.
TCCTTTTTTTATGTTGATTTTTTCTGGCTGAAATATTTCCTACTACTTTATATGTAAGATTCCTTCATCCGTTTTGTGTAACTCTTTCCTGTAATTTAGTAGAAAGTGTAACAAATTTTATAGACAAGAGACATTTGTAGAGTTTATGTTGCCTAACATGTGCTATCTGCCATATGAAGAAGACATCAAATAGCATATAGAATAAAAGAGAGGCAGGAGAACTGTTACCTACTGTTATGGTTTGTGTCTAGATACCCTCCCAAAGCCTCATGCAGTCATGAGGTGGGCTTCTAGAGTTTATGATTGATTCGTGTAACAACACTGGGATTATGGGTGGTGAGGGCTACACCCACTCTGGGACACATAGCTTACGTTCAATATGAAGGAGGGAAAGAGGCTTGCTCTTGCTGCTTCTCCCTTTCGCCCTGTTGCTTTTAGCTATGTTCTGCTGCCATGAACTGTTGCCCTCTGCCATGTGCCACTCTGCCTTGGAGTCAGCTGAGCATATACTGAAACCTCCACAGACCGTGAGCTAAATAAACCTTTCCTTCCTTAATCCTGGGTGTCAGGTATTTTGTTTGAGCAACAAGAGAAAAGAAATCAAGACAGAATTTGCAACTAAATTTAAAAAATTAAAAACAATAAGAAAATAGAGTATTATCTTTAAAGGATCAGAAATGATGAAAAGTGTTGATTAGCAAGCTAGAATTACATATTCAGACAAATTAACGAATAGAAGCAAAGTTACAAAAACTTTATTTTCAGGAAATCAAATAATAGGATAATTTATGTAATAATATTGCTCTGAATGAATTTCTAGAGGTTACAGATTTACTGAATATATACATTAATACTATAAATGCTAAAGTAAATGAAGTAGCAAAACAAAAACATATATCCTCAATTTTTAAACATTAATGTTCTTTAAAGTTACTTCCATCTTTTAAAGAAGTTATTTTTTTTTCTAATTTTTTAAGTTGTTTTTTTCTCTGGTATCAGAAATTGAGCTCAGGATCTTGAGCTTGCCAGGCAGGCACTTGTGCTTCTGAGCTATTTCCATGGCCTTTTTTCTCATTTTTTTGTGTTTTAGCATGAATAATATGAATTTAAAATACCAAAGGGTTTAAAACAAACAAAAGAAAAATAGTTTGCCATAGTTAAATATTGTGTCAGTTTGAGTCAGAAACACCCAACTTACTGCATTAGCATAATTCTGGGTGTGGCTGAATGGATTTATTGAAGATAGAAGACTCTTTCTGAGTGTGAGTGCACCAGCCAATCGGCTTGTAGCCTGAGTGGAATAAAAAGGGGACAGAAGAAAGAAGTCTGGCTTCAATTACGTCAGAGGATCTTGCCTTTCCTTTCATTATTGCTTCCAAGTCAGAACTTTCAGCCTTCCACCTCAGGCTCTGCAGATTTCCAAGGTGGAGACTTTGCTACCAAAGTAGCTCTGCGTTGAGTTCCAGGTCTTCCACCATGGACTAAACTGTTTGACTCTCCAGTACGCAGGCAACTTTTTTCCAATCCTCCACACCAGGCCCTGCAGCGGGGTTAGTCTACTATTATTGTTAGTCTACTGTCTTAGTTACTTTTCTGTAGTTGCTGGGCCAAAAATATCCAACACCCAAAGTGAAAGAGGGAAAGGTTTCTTTAGCTCACAGTTTGTGGAGGTTTCAGTTCATAATCAGCTGGCTCCAAAGCAGAAGGCACATGGCAGAGGGCATCAGTTCCTGGTGGCTGGGGCAGTAGAATTCAGCAAAAGCAACAAGAGCAAAAAGGGAAAGCAAACTCCTTTCCGTGCCTGTTATTTTCTCCACATGCTGGGCTTAGGGCGGTGCTAGTGCAGTCAGGGGAGTGATCCAGCCATTGCTCACCTTTATTCCCAGCATTGTACTTTGAATGAATCATAAACTCTAGATTCAGCTATGTCTGAAAAAGACCCATTTAAAAGTGTGTAAGCCTTTAGGGGAAACATCTAGACACAAATCACAACACGGACCTTGTTTGGGCTGGGGATATAGCTCAGTGGAATAAGCACCTGCCTAGCAAGTGTGGGGTCCTGAGTTTGATCCCCAGTACAGCCAGAAAAAAAAAAATCATCTTCTCAACACTGACCTTGTTTATAATATAGAATAAATCTGTTATTCTTGTGAACTTTCACTAATACATACACTCTAAAAGGCTATTGTTTGTGCTTAGAAAAATTTTAAAAATTGCAATGGTAATGAAGAGAAATCAGTTATACAACTAGCTGATTGTGAGATTTTGGTGATTTATTTTATCTCACTGGCCAATGAGGGAATACAAGCAAAGGGAGGAAGCAGAGTAAATCCTGATTTTTTTTTCCTATTAAGTAGCAGCTCTTATGTGGCAACACTCATTAACTAATGCAATAATTGTATTATAATTATAGTTCAACTGAGAAACAAATCTAAAGGCTTGAGTCATATAATCTATACCTATGCATTTAGCTTTAGAAAATATACAATATTTATCTTTGATAAATGCCTACAGTGAATAGATAACGCATGATTTTCTGACTATATTTGATTCCTTTATTAAACTAAGTGACTTTCAGTATATAAGTCTGCTGTGATATTTCTTATCTCTGCTGATTGCATTTTCGTAAATGTCTCATCTGCCTTCACTGATATTCCTCTTTCATTCCCAGAGGACACTTATTTGCTCATTTAAATTTCACTCCAGGGTATGAGCACATTTCCTTAAATATCAATTCTTTTGTTTGTCATCTCAGTACACATTTATAGCCTTCCTTACCTACTTGGAAGTTTATGATTACATATTTATTTTTAATATTTTCTCTCCATTATTTCTTAACTGTCAAGTAATTCTCAAGTAGATTCTTTGCTAATTTAATTAGGTCATTATGGCTAGATAACAATCCTTAAAGTATTCCATGTCATTTATACCTCTATTTATACCTGCCTTTCAGGGCTCTTTTTTTTTGAGACAGGGTCTCACCATGTATTTTAGGCTGGCCTTGAACTCATTATGTAGACCAAGCTGGCCTTCAACTCACAGTGATCCTCCTGCCTCAGCCTCCAGAATTCCATATCTGAGATTACAGACATGCAGCACTGTGCCCAAATCATTGAATGTCTTCTCTTTATGCAAAGGAATTTTAAATTAGTTTAATAGCACGAAGATATATATGGAATTTCTGTAATATACAGAAAAATTCCATTATTTTGTAGGTGTATTGAAGGAATAAAGTGCACTGTATCTTATGTATTGAACTAAGCAAGTTGAAATTATAACTCTATTAAAAGTGTTTCTACATGCCCTCAAACCATGCAAAATTATTGATGTGAAATAGACATTCCTGCCAGCAATGATTGACCGTGCTTTCAATCCCAGCCCTTGTGAGCAGGACAGGCAAGAGCCAAAACTAACCTGATTTCATTTTTCAAGGCAAGCCTGAATTGCATAACGAAACATTCTCTCTGAATGAAAGAAATGAATGAATGAACGAACAAGATAGGTAGTTAGACAGATAGAGTGACAATTCTATTCTTAGCAGTTAATCAAAAAGAGTTTTAAATATGCACAAGATTACATTTAAAATTCTTTTACAATTCAAAATCAAGTTATCTCAGGACATTCGTCTGCAGGAAATAATAAATCTCTTCAACCTTTCACTAGGAACACTTCAGGGAGGATCGGGAGAGAGAGTATAAGTGGGACACATCCAGGAATGGTATTTACAGAAAGTCCAGCTTCATTAAAGATACATGGGAGCTACCTTCTGAATGCCACCTTAATACCTGAAAGGGTAGGGCCAAATTTACTGTTCGGTCACAACAAATTCCTTTTAGAAAATGGGATAAATGGGAGAGTTAATGCCACTGATATTCAAGAGAGTTTGAAAAATTGCACTATTTGCAGAAAGAAAAGAATGATGGCAACCCTGATGAGCATTCCTCTTGCTCTCCTTTATTTTCAAATTTTTTTTTTTTTTTTTTTTATCAAAGTTCTGGAAGTTCTTAATTTCTTTTAATTTTTTTTTTTTCCGGTGCCGGGGATCGAACTCAGGACCTTGCGCTTGCCAGGCAAGCGCTTATGCCACTGAGCTATACCCCCAGCCCTATTTTCAAATTATTGGTGTGAACTTGCTGATTTTTGTGATTTTCACTAATAGAATCAAATGGAGGCTCATGACTTAGCCTGTTCTTTAACATATTAGTGCAACAAATATCATTGCAATCCCAATCAAAATACTATTAGCATACCTCCCAGATCTAGGAAAAATGTTCCTAGAATTCATTTGGAACCAGAGGAGACCTGGAATAGCAAAATCAATTCTAAGGGCAACCAAGCCAAGGCAAGAGCATCTCAATGCCTTACTTCAAAGTATCCTACAGAGCTACTGTGATGCAAATAGCATGGTACTGGCAGAAAACAGAACTGAGGATCAATGGAATGGATTAGAAGATACAGATACAATTTAAAACACACTTAGACACCATATCTTTGAAAAAGGTTCCAAACTTCTTCACTGGAAGAAAGAGAGCCTCTTTAATAAATGGCGCAGGGAAAACTGGCTTTGCATTGATGAAGACCAAAACTAGACTCATGTCTCTCACCATGCACTAAATTAAACTAAAAATTGGTCAAAGATCCAAATATTAAAACAGAAGCACAATCTTCTGGAAGAGAGAATAAGTAGAAGTCTTGAAGACATAGGTGTAGGCAAAGACTTTATGAACAAAACCTTGGTGGCACAGGAAGTACTACAAAGAATCAAAAACTTGTGTCTCATCTCATTAAGAATATTTTGCAAAGCGACAAAATCACCAACGGAGTTAAAAGACAGACCACGAGTTGGAAAAATCTTAGCCAATTGTTCTTCAGACAACGGACTAAAATCTAGAACTTTAAATAATTGAAATGAATGAGATAAAAAGAAAAAGAAATGAATGAGATCCCCCTAAATTAAAGACCCATGCCATAAATGGGTATCTAAAATGAATAGCCAACTGTCAAAAGAAGAAGTAGAAATGATGAAAAAATGTTCTATATCAATGTTCAGTTCAGAGATGCTAATTAAAACAATGCTGACGTCCCATCTCACTATGGAATGAACGGCTGTCATCAAGAATACTGGTGATGCTGTGGGGAAAACAGGAGCAGTTCTTCACTGTTGGTGTGAGTGTGGAACGGTAATATGTACTATTTGATGATTTCATCTTATTTTACAATAATTATCTCCTTTTTAGAAATGAAAAAAAGGTTTAACTTAAATAATTACACCTTATTAGTCAATCTCTCCCCTGAAGTTAATGAAAGGAAATGAATTCTAAGAATCATATTGGATCTTGTCCAGTAGGGAAGGGGTTCAAGGGAACAAGGAAAAGAGTGAGAAGGAGGGGAAGAGGAACTGAGAGGAATAGAAATGCGCCACGTACAGGACCCTAAAACTCCAGTCAGTGTAGGCGCTTTGTGGCAAAACATGATGTAAGACAAATCGTATCAATATATATGCAAAAGGTGATAGGGGAACTCTAGGGGGAGGAGCGAGGGCTAGGGAAGTGGGAGAGGATTAGAAAAGAGAACAAAACAATGCGTGATATGTACACATAACCACTGTCCAAGATGAGTGTAAACTGAGTGAATTGCAAACATGTACTAATAAAAATATTATTTCTAATTCTTATATTAATTTATTTATACGCTTAGATTTTATTTCATCCTAGACTTACTTGAGATAGATCTATTCATATCTTATTGTTAAGAATTAAGCTAAGATGGCAGGCCTATTCCTTTCTCACATCTCTGCACTTCTGTCAAGTTTGAATATGTGTGTTTAGTATTTTAAAATAAAATTATTTCTCAGCTTTAAAAATTTTGTTTTTAAAGGAACTAATTTACAGATTTTCACTCAGTATTCACATACAAATAATGTTATTTATTGCAATGATCAGTTGGAATTTTATTTCTAGTATTTTACTATATATGAAATAAGATGGAAATGTTTATAAGTTCTATGTTGATTCTGTAGGTCCTATTTCCTTTCTTAATGTACAAATACATAATCTGTTTCTCTGTATCCTTGGGACTAAAATCGTGTCAGAGCATCTCCAATATGTTCTCTTTCCTTATTATAAATTTCTGATTCTCTAATTAAGGCTACCAGTTTTAAGCCTCCCATCACTGCATTTGTGGAAAAATATTCCAGTTGTTCCTTTATCATATATCATCCCGTTTTATGGATTTCTTAAGTCCTTTTGGGCAAAAGAATGTTACATGGGGAGTTCTGAGTGCGTGAATATTTGAAAAGTATCTTTATTTTTCCAACCACTGCATTGACTGACTGAGTATAACACCATGGCTCACAAATCATTTTGCCTAAGTACTATGGAGACTATTCTTATGATTTCTAGAAACCATACTGTCTGATAAAATACCTGCTGCCACACCTCAGTAAAAAGAACCTCAGTTCTTTTTACAAGTGACCTTTTTATGATTTCAGATGCTAGAATTTTCACAAAGCTCTACTTCACGTAGATCTTTCTTCATTCATCACACTTTCTTGCAGATTGCTGCACATTTGAAGAATAGCACATTTCTTGTTGAGAAATTAACTGTGATTACTTCTTTTATCATATATCTCTCCTACTTTTTTCCCCTCATTTCTCATTCTTATGCATGCATTCGTCTGCTGACTTATGGACTTTTCCTCTGTTATGTCTTTATCACATTTTTAAAAGATTTCTCCCTTCTAACTCAAAGGGTGTGAAATTTCACTAAAAATTTTTCCCACTCAGATCTTTACTAGGGCTCCGTGCTCTTTCTCATCTGACTTAGTACATCAGACTCCTAATATTGCTTGTCCTTACCTCAATTTGGTATACTTTGTAAGGACAACTTCATCTTTTTATTCTCTTCATCTGAACTTGATTTTTCTTTTCTATCGAAATTACAGTATGTCTAGTCTACAAAATATCTTTAAATAAGGCACTTATTACAAAATAAAATGCATATTATATAATAAAATAATATCATATAAAATCAAGTATAAGCATGTCTGATTAAGCTTGATTTTTCAAGTCCTTAATTTGAAAATATCTGATTCCTTAAATTGTTAGTGATTCTTTTATAAAGCACTGCTTATTCTCTCTTGAATCTTTGTCCTTACACTGAAGTGATTCTAAATTTACTTTCAGTTTTCAATCATGCAATAATTTCATTTGGTCATGGCCCATTAAACACACTGTTCCATCTGCTCAGAATACTTTATTCCTTCTTACTTTCCTTCACTTGATTGATTCCACTAAATCCTTCAAATCTCAGTTTACAAATCACTTGTCCTAGAAAATCAGTTCTGAAATTCTTTGGCTTGGGTTCGCTTCTTGTTTACTTGCTTTTCTAGCATTCTGTAGTTGTCCTAACATCATACATTGGAAAATATAATTTCATGGTTGCACCTCTATCCAGAAATGTGGGCATATTTATCAATCTGCACCTAACGTAAAACACATAAATTACAGAAATACTTTACTTTCCCAGTGATATGTCATATCTTTTGTCTTTTATTAGTCTGCCTTATTTTAATTCTTAAATTGTATGCACATAATGCAAAGAAAGAGCAGGAGAGACACTATCTCTACATAGAAATAGATGCATATGTGTGTTTAAATAATTCAGTGTACTAGAAATAGTAGAATTTATTGTCCTGTACAGGTCTGTATTTTCTATAAATTGTTCTGATTAAATTTTGCAAATGCATCATTGCAAATTATTAATGGGAATTTATTATTATTATCCATTCCACACTATTTTGTATATTGTACATTATCCTATTATTACAAAGATGGGTATTATAATATTTGTATTCATGAAGGACTTACAGTGTAGGGAAATATTATAATTTACATTGTATATAAGTAAATTCAAAGTAAGAACCAGATGAAGCCCACAAGGTCAGATAACTATTGGTTTGGGTAGGAATTCAACTCAGGTTTTCTCGACTAAGTTGAACATTCTTTAACTTTCACTGTGCTTTTCAATTTCTCTAATATTTGCCATATAAACCAAAAGCATAAATAACAACATAAGCACCATGTTTTTCTTCATTAGATCAACATATAAGAGGCAGAGATTTTGTTGGTTTTCAGTGAGTGAAGAGGGGCAATGGAATAAATACAGGTTGTGGGGAGTTTTCATACCTGTACTTTACATATCACTGTTACATTATAGATTTAATGTAATTTTCATGTTACAAAATGTACGTTACATTCTCTGATTTTTCCACAAGATGTGCATGTACTGTGCTTGTCAAAATTAGGACATCATGACAGGCTTACTTAAGTAAGTTTTAAAGAACAATTTAGTAATCAGATATGCTTTCATTAGTGAATATGCTACTTAAAACATTTTCAGAGGTAATATTTTACCGCTGCATTTTGTTTGGACACCTATTTTATAAAAGACAAAAAAAAAATACAGACAACTGAGTTTGGAGACACACATAGAACTATTACATGTTTAAACTACTTAACTTTCTTCAAAATTATTTCTTTATTTGCAAATAGTGGATAAATACACCAAGCCATTAAGGTAGACATATGAAGTAATCTTAGTCTTAAAAATAATAGATTGCCAATAATAGTAATCTCTAGTAAAATTAACTATCGTATTTGTTAATATCATATAAATACATAGGTCACAATAGAAAAGCATTTTCTGAGATAGTCTCATTATTTATGTTTTCTTTGCTTTGCTCATGCTTTGTATTTTCTTCTACTATGGGCTAAAACAAGTGATTTCTGAAATGAGAATTAAGTATTAAAATGTGATGGGAAATGAGAGTAAGTTTATTAGAAAAGCTTAAAAAAAAGAAAATGAGGGCCGGGGATATAGTTCAGTGGCATATGCCTGAGAAGCACAAGGTCCTGAGTTCAATTCCCAGTACCACACACACACAAAAAGAAGATGAATTGAAGATCTCTGACGGTCAAGACCTCGGATGGCCACAAGATGGCCTTTTCTATAAAGCCACATTTTGTTTGTTCTCCTGCACCAGGATACACTTTTGCTCACTTTTTCATTGGCATTGGGTTTTCCAAAGCTTTACTGTAACATTCCAAAGTGAAGATTTGTTTTTCTTTGGCCTGTTTTTTCATTTGAGGAATTAGAAATTTTTAACAAATTGGGACACTTGTTAGCCTCTGTTTCTTCCATTCATACCTGGGTATCAGCAGTTTTACTATGACGCTCAAACTAAGGATAAACTCTATTTCAACCTCTTTTTTTCATTTTATAATCCAATAATTTCCATCAATGTTTAATATTTCTTGAGTAATATACTTTTGCTCCTTGCTTTTCACCCATTCCCATCTCAGTTGTACTCCAGTGAAAATTATAGTAAACCCTATCATAATGTCCTCTTCAACCTTCTTTCTCGGATTTTTTCATTCTTATAAATTTGTACCTTTAAATGAGTACTTCCTTCTAACCATTTCAAAATTGTTCCTTTGTATTTAACTAAATTAACCTTAAGCATAAAGTTAAATTTAGTTATTAAACATTAATTTTCATATTTGGCATTCTGTGTGTGTGTTAATTCTATGCCAAAACATTTTCCTTTAGTATGACAAAGTTTATGTGTGGTTTTACCAGTGATACCTACAGGTATTGTTATTCTTTCCTATGGATGCGAGTTACCTATCGCTCTGCACCTTCTGTAAACAAATGTCTACAGTAGTGTTCAGAAATTTATTAATTTAATGATTAAGAGAGTATCTTTATCTAATATTGCTTCCTTTGAGTCTTTCAAGTATCTAAGACAGGGATACTCTCCAAGGATCTTAAATTTTACTTAGTGCTTATGATTTCGTTTTCCAGATGATTTAAAACTAAGTGGCAGTATGTGTGTGTGTGTGTGTGTGTGTGTGTGTGTGTGTGTGTGTTTTAAATCTGCATTTATTTCAAGCTGATCAGCTTCTTTTGGTTTATCCCTTTAGAGTCATGCTGATAATTATAGATGATCTCTCCATGGTTATGAATCCATAATTATATGAAAATATAAAAGATGCCACTTTGCCTCTTCATACTTTCAAATTGGAAAATATTTCTCAGCTCAAAGTAACCCCTAATGCCAAGGTACATTTTCTGATTTACTAGACTTTATGAAATTTTCACCTTATAAAACATGTCAATATTTCAAATTATTCAAGCAGATTTGTCAATGTTTTGTTTTATTTTTCTTCATGTCATTAAATTTCACGATCAGCCCTCAAATATTTTATGCTTGTTGCAGATCATTCTTTACATCAGAAGATATATAATGGAATCTTTTCCTGTTATTAGGGTTCCAAGCTTGATTAGCTTAATAGTACAGTAACAGATTCTCTCTTGACTGTAGGTTTTCTAGTTATTCTTCACTAAAGAGTAGATCTGGAATGCTTAGGTTGTTACTTATGGAGAGAAAAGGAGCACCACTCAGGCCAAAATACTTTGCAATGACTACTAAAGGAGTGTGGCTAGTTAAGTTCTTATGAAGAAATATAAAACATGTTAATCATTTTTAATATTTTAGATAGATATTTATCTCTTTGAAATAAAGTGTGATTGAGAAATAAAATGAGTATTACATTGAAAAATTTGCATGGTAAACAACACATGGCTAATAATCCACCTCAAAATTTTCCTCATTTTAAACACCATTGTACTGCAATGATTTTATTGCAGAAATTGCCATGAATATTTTGAATAAATTCAGTGCTTTGAGACAGCCACAGCATGACAACTAAAACCATTCAAGAAAGGTGACTTCCAGAACTGCTGCAGAGAATGTCAAGAACAATGGAATAAGTGAATTCAAAGCAAGTAGGAGTATTTTTGAGAGTAATCGATGGCAATGCCTCTTTCAGTGTAATGAATTACTCTATTTAAACATTCATTGTGTGTTTTAATTACCATTCAAATATAAGTCAGTCAGCACTCTATCTCTCGCTACATAAAATGGTAATGTGAAGGTTTAAATTCTCCCATAAAATTGAAGCTGTAATTATATTTTCTGAACTTAAATTTTTAATACCACGTTGATAGGAAGGACATATATTTAATGATCCTTTCAATGAGTTTGATCTGGAGGTCTGATTAAAAATAAAATTTTTGAAAAATTATTGGGTAAATATAAAATATGTGGCTATAAAACTACTGCAATAAATACACGGATTCAAAGCATAGATTATATTTACTCTTTCCTTTAAGAAAAAGAAAGAAAATTTCTAAATTTTGATTTGGAAGAAAAACAATAAAAATCAAATGGAAAATCAAATTAGCAGCCATAAGATTCATCCTACATGCCAAATATGTGATGATATAAACTAATGAAGAAAATATCTAGATTTTTTCCACCATTAATTGGAAGTCATTTAATGGGACATATTTTATAAAGCTTTATTTGAACTTTAATTTCAATAACATAACTTGTCTCAAAGTGTGTGTGTGTGATAGTAAATATACATGTAAAAAACACCTCACACAGTCTTTGATCTAACAGAATATTCGTAATAACTGCTGAAATTCATTGTTATATATGTGCAAGATCTTTAGGAATTAATATCTTAAGAATAACCATGGCCAGTATTAAATATCACTCAACAAAAATAAGTTCATTCTGACACTGTACCAATAAATCTAGGGTTACCCTGAAACCTTCTTTCTTTTTCCCATTGCTCAACAAGACTATATAGTGATTATGAGTGACTTTTTGACCATTTTCCTACTCTATGAAATAGAAAGAAATTCTTGGCATTTGTTTATAATGGTACTCATAATAGCATTCTACCAGGCATGGAATTTCTCTTTAAGCCAAAGCCTATCTCCACCCTTTTGGCTATGCATTTCAGTCTTTGGTAAAGTAAGAAAAATTTTGCAAAAACGTGCTATCAAGGGAAAAAATGAGCAAATAAAATCAGTGTGAAGAGAGAACATCATCAAGACAAATTGTTTCATGCACTTTCATAATACACAGGAAAAGCTTCTGTAAGATCAGCAACAACCCGTTTATGTCACTTTTAAGCAGAACTAACACTTTGCAGGAGAGACAATCTCTGAAAATCAACTTTCTTATTACAGTGTCATACTATTGTGTCAAGAAAGATCATGCTCTCACTTCTCTGTAGTGTTGTTAGGAAAAAATAAAAACAAGGGTCATGCCTAGATGAATGGAAGGAAATTTGATGGAAAAGAACATGTAGTAATAAAGATCCTGTTGAAATGATCAAGGTACAATAATATTTTTTGCAGCTCAGATTAGATTATAAATTAGTTGCTACAAATAACCCAAAAAATATTCACACTGAAAGGTTTTATCTGCAATTTCTGGAGCTACTTGTTCACTATGGGACCTTACATTAATTTCTAGATTACTATCTATTACAGAACTAAAAGATCATGAGATTTATAGTTATACACATTATACACATTTATACACATTAGTGTATAAATGACAGTGTTTAGAACTTACAGTTCACTTTAAATTAATTCTCATATATGCAAATGACAAAATGGGAAATTTTGAGTCTGTAAATTTTGAAATATACATACATATAAATGTTAAATACAAATATTATTTTTTGGATATTTTGTTACTGGCTTCTAATTTAAGCTTTTAACATCAAAGTAGCACATTTTTGTGATACTTTACAATTTGGTGGCAAAGATAGAATCCTGACAAGAGCAAGAAGAAATTTGCAAGGGAGAAAATAATCTTGCATTTAAGTGTTTGAAATTCCATATTGCATGACAAAATAAAAATGAGCTTGACAACAAAGCTCAGTGCATTTCAAGGAAACATGGATCCACCATTATGGGAAGCAGTATACTTTTTAGCTAAGTGTTTTAACAATTTGTCAGAAAGCACATAATTCTTTCCAAAATGAATGTTTAATTAAATAGAAGTTATTACTTGTAATTTGTGCAATAATATAATTAATGGTAAAAGTAATTTTCATAAGTAATTTAATTGAATTTAGTTAGTAAAAATATGAATTAAATTTAAATCTCTTTGAAAGCATGATGCAGTTATTCTAACAAAAAGTATCACGTCAAAATATTTTTTGTTCTGTTTTGTTTTGCTTGGTACTGAGACTGCACCATGCTGCTGAGCTATATTCCCAGCCCTGCTACAATATTTTTAAATTAAAAGAATACCTTAAAAAACAAAGAAAAGAATGTGGAATATAGCATAAAGGAGAAATAATATGACATAAAGGTTAGAACAAGAACGTTGGCATGTGTCTATTTTTGCCAGTAAGAAGTTATAAAAATGACTGAAGAAATATTACTATATTTACAATGAGGCTACCAATAACTATTTCAAAATGTATGCAAGGTATGACTACCTCTGGTAGTGCAGATAAAATGAACAGAAAGCTACCACGTATTAGAGAAACATCATAACACCAATGTTAATTAAGAGAAAATATTATGATTTTCAAATGAAAACCTAGAATTAATTGCAGCAAAGTTCTTAATATTAGACTGGAGGGCAGACATAAATGGAATCACATTCTATGTGAAATGACTGACAATAATTGTCATTAATAAATTATATAGGCTGTAAAAATTTCTATCATCACTGAGTATAAATGAAAATATCTAAGTGAAAACAAAGTTAGAGAATGAATTATGAACCAATTTTCTACAGAATACTCAAAGACAGTTTAAGAGGCTAGAGCTAATGAAAAGCAGAAAAGTAACAAACATTTGTGAGAACTCAAGGAAATTATTTTATGTGAAAAGTGATACAAAGTTAGATTTGTTATTTTTGAAAGTATATAATCATATGGAAATAATAGATTTTTGAGTGTGTTAATTATGCTAAATGATTTACTTAAACCTTGAGTTGTGAAAAAAATGATTAAAATTTTTAAGTAGCTTTTATTTTTAAAATTACATGTGCAAGCCATTATTTAAAATGAAATTACTCATAAGCTATACATAAGGAATTTCAGTCTTATAAAGAAAAAATTTTAATTTTCCTTTTATTATGGGATACATATTTTTGAACTCATGCACTCATGAACTCATTTCTGTTAAAGCTTTATGTGATTTCAATGATTTTTAACTTTACCTTAATGAGTATTTGATTTTTTTTAAAAAGTCACTTATTTGTGTACATCAGGAAAGAAACATTTTCAGGTTAATAGGAATAATAAGAATATAGCCAAACATTCCTGTTAAAATCATAAGAACGTGAATCCTTCAGTACTGTTCTAAGAGATAATCAACTTTAATGAAGTTGAGTTTATTTTCCCACTAAATTCAGGATATTGAATTTTATAAGAAGCTTTGTTATAAACATTAAATGTGTAAAGTAAATAAGAAAAATAGATTTTAGTTGATGTAATTAGCAATCATTTTATCACTTTTAAACTTTCTTCAGTATACGTAAGAAAATTCATATATAGCATAAATAAATTTATGTGGTAAAAACTGCACTGAAGCTTACTTTTGAAGAGCTTGGAGTAAAGTATTTCAAGCCCTGTAAAAAAAAAAAAAAAAAAAAAAACCTCCAGTCCAGACTGATGTACCCTGAAAAATTATCTTTCAAAATCAGTGGAGAAATAAGATCCTTCTATGAAAAATAACAACTGGAGAAATTCATGACCACAAATGCAGCTCTCCAAAATAATGCAAAAAATAGTATAGAAAGAGATGATAAAAACTATTCCAAGAACACTAATAGGAAGACTCCACCAGACAAGACAAACAATTAAACAGAGGAAAACGATGGAACCAACTATAGGAAAATAATATGGCAAAGATAAGCCAATACGTATTTGCTATAATCATCAATGTCAAGGGTCTCAGTTCACCTGTCAAAAGTAACAGACGCAGAATAGATCCAACAGCAAGATCCAACAATGGGCTACATACCAGAAACACTTTTAATGAAAAAACAAATCCATAGATTGAAAGTCAAAGGATGGAAAACAGTACTTGCTGTTATTGGAGCCTGAAGAAAAGTCGGGCTGGCTTTTCTATCTGCAGACAATGTGAACTTCAAGCCAAGAGTAGTCAAAACAGACATAAAATGTAACTATACACTTGTTAGTGGAAAACTCCAAGAGAAGAGATAAAAATCATAGATCTACATGCACCAAATACTGGTGCATCCATCTATGTAAAACAAATATTAATGGACATGAAAACTCAATATACACTAATAGGATTGTAATGGGAGACCTCAATAGTCCACTGTCACAAGTAAACAGATCAACTAGATGAAAAATTGACACAATTATCAGAAGTGAAACAAACTTGTAAACAAATGGACTTAGGAGTTGTCTCCAGAGTGTTTCACCCCACAAGATCAGAATACACATTCTTCCCAACTACACATGGGACTTTCTTCAGAATAGATCACATACCAGCTCATAGAAAATGTTTAAGTAAATGCAGAGGAGTTGAAATTATTCCATGCCTGTTATCAGACCATCATTCAATGAAATTGGAAGTCAATGGCAAAAGATACCATGTACTATATAAACACAAGGAAATTAAAAAACTTATGAACAACCAGTGGATCGCATATGAAGTTGAAGATGTTAGAGAGTCTCTACAATTGAATGGTAATGACAGTACAACATACAGAACCTAGGGGATGCAACAAAAGCAGTTCTATGAAGGAAATTTATAACCATGAACTCTCACAGCAGGAAAACAGCTCAAGTAAGCAACCTAATGCTGAACCTCAAACTTCAAGGAAAAGAAGATCAAGTCAAACCCAAAGTTTGTAAAAGGGAGGAAGTTTTAAAGACCAGAGCAGAAATTAATGCAACTGAGACTAAGAAAACAATACAAAGATTCAATGAACTGAAGAGCTGATTGTTTGAAAGATTGAAGTTGAAAATCTCCTAGCCAATCTTATCAGATAAGGAGTCAGATCCATGCAATTAAGGGTGAAAAGGATGAAACCATAATAAATCCTGCAGAAATACAGAAGAACATTAGTACCTACTTCAAGAAACTTTATTCAAATAGAATGGAAAAGACAGAAAAAAGGGACAGATTTCTAGATGTGCAAAAATTACTAATGCAAAGTCAAGAATATATGAAAATTCTAAATAACCCAGTATTAGCCAATGAAATTGAAATTGTAATTAACATCTACCAACAAAGAAAAGCCTAGCTCCTGATGGATTGATTGTTGAATTCTACAAGAAATTTAGAGAAGATCTACTGTAACTACTCTGCAAACTCTTTAATACATTTGAATGGGAAGCAATACTCCTTAAGTCATTCCTGGAAGTAAGTATTAGTCTAAAACCTAAACCAGAGAAGGACCCAACCAATAAAGAGAACTACAGGCCTAATGAACATAGGTGCAGATATTCTCCATAAGATACCAGCAGGCTGAGAGTAGTGATCCGAAATTGTAATCCCAGCACTTGGGAGGCAGAGGCAGGAGGACTGCTGTGAATTTGAGGCGAGAATTGGTTACAAAGAGAGTTCAAGGCCAACCTGAACTTCACAGTAAAACCATCTCAGAGAGAGACAGAGAGAGAGAGAGACAGAGGGAGAAGGAGAGAGAGAGAGAGAATAGCAAACAGAACACAAATCAAGACGAGGACCAAGTGGGATTCATCCCAGACATGCAGTGATGCTTCAACACTGAGAAAGTCCAGCAGTTTTCTTTTTAAATATTGATAGTAACATCAGTGATTCACAATTTCATTCAGCCATATATGCAGAATAATTATTGACATTAAAAACAAGTGAAATACAATTTAATGGCAAAAGATGGTAAAGAAAAAATAACAATACAGAGAAGACAGTATCTACATAAAATTTTTAAAATGAACATATAAAAATAATGTGAAATTACAATAATGTGCTTAAAGTAATTACAAGAATAACAAAGTATCAATAGACTATAATTTCAAAAGCAGTAAATCCTTTTTAAAGTAATTTTTTTTGAGACAGGGTCTCGCTATGCAGTTCAGGCTGGCCTTGAGCTCACTTTGTAGCCCAGGCTGCTCTAGAAATCACATGATCCTCCTGCCTCAGCCTCCCAAGTGCTGGATTACAGGCATGTGTGACCACGCCCGGCTAGCAGTACAATTTGCCAACAAATACTAGTAAAATTTCTATATAACAAACTTGTGGAAGAAAGACTTCCATGGAAGTCACTAACAAAAGCTTTAGTTAATTTAAATTTTAGTATATCCTTACAGTTGAAAAAATATCAAGATGACAGTGATTCCCTAGCTGAATGTTGATTTCACAGCCATTTGTAACTGAGCATGCTGTTCTTCAGAAGACTGTGCAAGGTTGAGAATTTTCTGCAATTATTTTTATCAGAGATGAATTACTTGGCAATTTGATATGTAAATGCTCTTCAGTCAGTTGCTAATTAGTAACTACAGTTGTGAATTCTCACATCAACTAACTGATGGACTTACTGTGTAGTCTGTGACTGCTGATGACATATTGGCAAGTCTAATTCTGAGTGAACTCGGGGGCCTTGCAGAATTGAGGCTATGTTCCTGCTGGCACTGGTTCTGCACCCTGTGTATTGACAGAAGCTGATGAAATCCAGATTTGTCTGGAAGGAAATACATTCACTGAAATCTATTTCATTATGTTTGTGAAGGTTGTGGGTTGTTGAAATGGTTCTGATATCAGCCCATGAATGAAATAAAATTTTCTTTTCTCTGGATTCCTATATCATGAATCATTATCCAGTTGACAAAAAATGTATCATAAATACATTGTTAAAAGAATGAAGGTTTAGTGGGCTGGGGATATAGCTCAGTGGAATAAGCGCTTGCCTAGCAAGCGCAGGGTCCTGAGTTCGATCCCTAGTACCGCAAAAAAAAAAAAAAAAAAAAAAAGAATGAAGGTTTAAAATTCTTCCAAAGGTTTTCCAATCAAGGTGATTTTAAGTATTTCACAGCATAATAAATGTTCTTAATCATTGTTATTTGCAGATAGAAAAGTGTAAAATGGGCATTTAATTATTCCTCAACTGGAACAAAGGTGAAAGTGAGGAATAATCTGTTTGCTTTTACCCTTTATGTACAAACTGGGGCTTAATATTTTACTCCTGAAGGGCAGAGTGACAACGTTCACAGTGTAATCATTTGATTTTTGTAAAATCCAGAAAAATGTAGTGGAAACGGGAGGAATGGCATCAGCAAATTTGTTCTATTTGTGTTTTTATCTCTCCATAATAGATGTGGATTTTTATAGGGAGAGCTTTTGAGCTGTACTTGGCAAGTTGTGGTAGCTCCCAAGTTCCTATAAAACCATATTTCTACGATTAGATTTCATTAAGAATTGCTTAGTCTCATGCTGTAGGATGCCTGCAGCCAAAAGAGAGGAAAAGAAAAAGAAAACCAAGTGAAAAGATCTGCTCAGAAGCACACTTACAGCAATTTTCCAGTTTGACTTCTGCTTTCTGTCAGACTCGCTGCCCTTCCTGAGCACTTAAGCAGAGACTGAGAAGGACTTACATATATTTTGACATTGAAATTTCACCATTACATCATGGACAGATATAATTTGCCTACCTTACAAATTAGGACACCAAAGCTAAGATAGTTTAAAAATGTAGTCCAAGGTGACACAGCTAGCAGAGGTGATCTGAAGTTTTTGAATTGAGGTCTATTTGATTGTAAAGACACCGTCGTCAATCACTGTGCTACATGTACTATCACAGGACATCTGTTCCTGTGTCTAGGACAGCTGTATTTAAATGTTTCAGTTTTAGCCACGTATTTCTATCTAGATTTTAAAGTGCTTGTATGATTTATTTCTTTGTAATCTACACACGACGAGGACATACTTCAAGGAGTATGTTTTTAAACACTACTTGAATGCTATATATTCTTAGACTTTTTACCTCAATTTACTTTTACTTAATTCACAAAACATTTATTGCTTTTTGTGACAGTTTATTATCTTAAAATTTGAGGTTTTCAAAAGAATATATTGTTAATTGTAACAGTCCCATTACTATAAAATACCATTTATTAATATTTAATAATTAGAATATTATTGTACAGCTATTATCCATAATGTTTGCTTCCACCTTTGGTTTGATTTCATGTTTTATTTTTGTTTTTCCTTTCAATACAAAGAAGACAATTCCAAGAGTCACCCATGTACTGTGTCTTGGTTACTTTTTTCTCATTGTTGAGACAAAATACCCAACCCCCCCAAATGAAGGAAGGAAAGGCTTATTTAGCTTACAGTTTATGGAGGTTTCAGTCCATACTTGGCTGGTTCTGAGACAGAGCGGCACATGGCAGAGGGCAAACGTTCATTGCGGCAGAACACAGCAAAACAACCAGAGCAAAAGGGAGGAATGGCTGCAAGCAGCCTCTTTCCCCCCCTTACATTGTGAACTGCTTAAGCTCACCCAGGGGGCGTGTAGCTCTCACAGAATCTCCATGCCCTCCAATTCCACAGGCTCAAGATGTGTACAGAGTAAGCACCCTGGCTTCCTGCTGAGTCACTCAGCCAAACCTCTAGACTCCTCAAGTTGACACAATATATCAACCATAATATACTGTTATTATTATTTTTTAAATTATTATAATTTAAACATATACTTCTAAATAAAAGAGTAAGTTACTACAATTTCACTGCATACATCCTTATAAAAATGAGGAGAAATTATCTAGATTTTGTTCTCTTTGCTGCTTCAGAGTACCTGAAAAATTTGAAACACTTATTACACCTGCACTTTTAACTGTTGAATTATCCTATATTCATTGTAAGTTTCTCTGACATTATGTGTAGACTGGTAGAACTTAAAACTCTTTTGACAGTATCACAGTAGGTTGGCAATCTCTGCTAAGAGAGGCTTTCTGTGTACATAATTGGCACTTGCCCTATTCTAAATCTCAATGATACTTGCATTATATCCTTTAAACCTGTAGATATCATATAAATCTAGAAAGACAACATTGAACAAGTATTCGAGCAAGAGAATTACATGGTAAAATTAAAGTGCAACACTCTATACTTGCTTAACAAAATCCATATTGAATGATTAATATTCATAGCACAAAAGGGATATTAGAGTGGAAGAATCAAAGGTAAACAAGCTGCTCTTGTTTTTCTCCTTTCTTTAGTATTTGGTGTAACAATTGGAAAAATGTGTAACACAGGTAAAAATTTTTAATTAGGCCATATTATTGAAATCTTCAAAAAAGAATTTAGTGTACAAAATTAAAAATTAATATCAAAACATGAACTGTGGCAAATGTAACTCTATATGTGTGCCATAATTACAGTTATTATCCCAAACTAAATGTAAGTATATACTTACTGTGCTCTTTTACTTGAGTTAATTTCAAACTCTAATAATAGTTTGGGTCTGGGCATGAGGGCTCACGCCTGTAATCCCAGCACTTGGGAGGCTGAGGCAGGAGAATCATTGTGATTTTGAGAGAAGCCTGGGCTGCAAAGTGAGCTCAAGGCCAGCTGGAACTGCATAGAGAGACCCTGTCTCAAAAGGACAGAAAACATAGTTTTGATTTTATTTAACAACATATTTAATACTGATTAAATGATGCTACAGAAAGACAAATTAAAATGAGAAATATTCAATAAATTATAAAGATAACTGCAAATAACAAGACCATATTATTCCTTTAATACTATTATATTTTAATGTGGAAGAACAGAGATACACAAAGTTATTTTTCATGAGGAATATTTATACATTAAGAATTATCCTGAACTTTCAAGACCTGGATAGCTTACAAGTGATATGCAAATCAAATCCCTTGGAAATACAGTAATAACTGGATATAAGGTGCGGTTTATAGGCAGACGTCCTGCAAAGCCTCGTGTGCCCATTGGTGGAGCTTTTGTGAGGAGGCTGGACCATGAGAGTGTGATACTTATTCGCAGATTAGTCCAATGGGGAGCTCACCGTGAGCACGGTGTTGAGAAACCTGCTCAGAAGAGGCAGGTCACCATCGTGCAGCTTAGTGCTGACCGTTTCCCTTTCTGGTGCTCTCCTTGTCTCTCCCTCCTTCCTGGAAGCCAGGCTACCCTGTCTCAGAGCCAGTCAGAGCAGAACCTTCCTCCTTCATGCTGAATGCCTTGGGTACTGTGTGCCAGTAACTAGGAAAGTGACTAAGACAAGGGGTAATAGACTTGAGAGTTTTGTAAACAATGTTATGGCTAAGAGTGTCAAATTAAAATACGAGTAAACAACAAAACATGCTAATATCACGAACAAATGTTATATTTATGTCAATGTCCATAGATTTATTTGCTAAAATTTTTGGCTACATATATAACTTATAAAGCTTCAAGTATTAAAATACCAGTTTAAACATAAAATATTATAGTATCTCAATAAAATACATAGTAGAATTAATCATACATATTTTCTATCAAAATGAGAAAATATAGCAAATTATAAAAGACAATGTTTTCTACTTTTATGTCAACTTTAATGACAGGCCATGGTAGTAAGTACTAAGAGCCACCACAAGCGATCTCCTGAACCCGGGCTTATTCCCCACCTATCTTGTAGTAACACACCAATTTTCTCTTGTAATCAAGGTCAGTTACCTAGAAGACGAATTAACTCCCTGTCCTCGCCAGTTCAGGAAGTTACTGCCACTTTCCTGGCATTGTGAGTCAGTCTTCAATATTCTATTAGGCAGCTACTTCAAGGTACTAGGAAACAATGCAAGAGGAAAGAAGGTCATAACTTCAGGTTCATTGCCATTTGTCCTTTGCTATGAAGTGATCTCCTTGAGCGGAATCAATACTTCATGGAATAGTATGACAGTCAGTAACAGTCTGTAAATCCACAAGCATTTCTGTCACAAGCATTGCTTTACGGGAAGGCAGATACCTATATGGAAGCTTCTAATCAAGTAACACAAAGCTTCCCCTCTTTTGAAATAAAAGTATTGCAGTGTAGTCAACTTATCAAAGATAGCTGGTCATTCTGGGAAGTGTTATTGTATTGGGAACTTACAATTGGTCCCCAATGCTGGCCAACTGTGCACTCAGCAGTAGCAACAGCCAGATCAACCTTGGCTGGAAGTGCATGTCTCTGAGACCATGCGTAACCAGCATCCCTGCCACCATGGAAACTGTGCCTACGAGTCTGCTATACAATGAGTGACAGGGCTGAGAGGTGAAAGTATTGAACTGTATCCAGTGGAAAGATCATCCTATCCACTTTGTTATTAATATACGCTGCTTTTGGGGTCACCCTTTATTGACTATTCACATGGAATACCAAAACAGTTCTTTATTCTGTCCACTCAGTGGACTACCCAGATACTTCTTCTCCAGAAATCCTTGTCACCAAGTTTCAAATCCTGTGCCTTCTAATTCACTAACCATTCAGTAAGACAGACCATTTGTCAAACTCATGCATCAACATATATTCATACCTCTGTCTCTTTCTTCTTTCAGCCAAAATAGACCAAGGGTATTGTTCAAAGCACTGTGCTCTAGAAGGATTTCTCTTTACTTAGAGATATGCTAGGAAAAGTTTAGGGGGCTAAAGTTGTTTACTTTTTTTGCTACTTAAATAATATTTAGAACCTCCAATAAAGCACAAGTGAGGTAACTCTATGTGAGTTTGTTGATAGTAAGGGGGACCCTCATGCAGTCAGCAGAATTTAGACATTCTAAGACCTAAAGCCCTTGTATGTATCATTTGGTTTGATAATGAATTTCTGCACATGTCTCAGTTGTGGCATGGTGTATCACACAAAGGCTGATTCAGTTCATGACAGACACCTCAGTTTTAATAACATATGAATGGCTTTTTTTAAGTGTTCAAATGCTATACTAAAGCTCAGTGACAAGCTGAGAGCTCTTTCTCAAAATAAGAACAGTTATCTGGAGGAGGTGCTATGTCTTTGCTCTAAAATCCTTTGTTTCTGTCATGATTGCATATTGGGACATGAACAGTCTGTCTACCCTGACACAACAAGCGACATTTACTGTGCTGTTTTTTGGCCAAAATACCCAAATAGCCTGCAGAGCAACATGGACCTGTTGCAAACATTTCACTTCTGAGCTCCATTTGAAAGTAAGATATTTTAAAATCACTTAGTAACTGGTCTAGAGTATCACCTTCAAATGAGGAATATGCTCCATCCAAAACCCAAAGTGCTTCACACTGTATTGTACAGCTCATTGGTGGCCAACGAATATCAAATATAACTAACTATTCAGCTTACAAGTGATATCTTAATATGTCCCACTACAATGGTCCTGTAAAAATTTCACTGAGGAAAGAATTCTATGAATTTTTGTCAGATTTATTAAACTACCCTCGTCACATCTATTTTGCCAAGAAGTTTATAGCAATTGCTACCTCTTACTCTTTCACCAAGGTAATGGATGGTGGGTGTTCTTACCAAAGGATATGCCGTTCAAGGTCCTTGCAGACTAAATTATGACTTAGATCTGGAAAGTAGATTCTGAACTTGGACAATATAATTTCATTTGTAACATTCCACCTGAGTGTAAATAGCTTCTTTTGGTGTTCTCAATTAGGCTTTATGAAAAAAAATTTTACCAGAACAATGACTGCACATCAGGTGAATACAAATGTGCTAATTCATTTAAAAAATAAAACTGTTTATTTGAAACAGAAGCAGAAGTTACAACTGGGTTCATTTTATAACAATCACTTGTCATTCTCCAAATCCATCTGTTCTCCTAGCAAACCAAATAGGCGAGTTGAATTGGATGTGTTGGCAATCCACGTCATTCTATTCTTTGAGTCATCTTATTCCCGCCAGGGATATAGCACTATTTACTGCATGTCCTAAGAGGCATTGTAGTAGTTCTTATTTGGCTATGCAAAAACACACATATCGAAATCACTGGATAAACAAATGGTTCTATACATTGTGTGTGTTTGTATGTATGTAACAATTATAACTCAGTCACATGCATATTGACTGACAGTACATATTAAGTATTAATCTAATTGCTAAAGTTACCTCTAGAGAAAATTTTTGCTGCAACAGTATTACTTTTTTTAGGAAACAAAAAGAATTCACACAATAAAACTGTTATGTGGGCTTACTAATAAATGAAAGTGCCTCTTCAAAACATGCCACTAAAGAAATGAGAAAATAAGAAGGAAAAGTCTAGGAGAAAACATTTGCAATTTATATATTCTATATTTAGAACACTTAGGCAAAGTTGCTGCAAGCAGAACAAATGAAGAGCCATTAAACCTCAGTGGGAAGAAAAGCAGACAATTGTAAAGTGCAGCAAATATTTGAATATATATTTTGCAGAAGCCATAATGTTAAATGATCATGTGAAAATGCTCAAAATCTAATTGATTGGTTAATGAAATTATAAAATAAATCAATCATTTTCATTGTTTAAAGAAAAAGACTAAGATATTAACTGTTGAGAAATGATATGGAAGAACTAGAAATTTCAAACTTTGCTGACAGGTGTGTAAAACAGTAAAAATACTATTGAACATAGCTTGACACTTTCCTCTAATGCTAAATGTTTGCTTCTAATACACCTAGGATTTATTCTTTCAGACATTTGACAAAAATGAATGGAATTAGATCCATAAAAAGACTTGTACAAGAATACACTGAAAAATTTTAGTCTTAATGATCTCATATGATGCCTACCTAATTTGAATGTCCTTCACGCATGAATAAGTAAATATTATATTGTGGAACTCTATTCAGAAATAAGATAAACTATGATAAGAATCCATAGGCATTGTGTTGGTTACTCTTCTGTCATCACTGAGACAAAATACCCAACACCCAAAATTAAGGAAGAAAATGTTACTTAGCTCACAGATTGTGGAGGTTTCAGTCTGTAATCAGTTGGTTCCAACGCAGGTTGACATGTTGAGGGGCAACAGTTCAAGATGGCAGAAGACAGCAAAAGCAGCAAAAGCAGAAAGGAGGGGTGGAACAAGCCTCTTTTCTCCCTTTATTTCGCAAACAGGTTACCCCCACTGAGGGTGTGTGTAGCACTCACATCCTTTCCCTGTGCTTCTCTTGCACAGACAGAGGATGTTTACAAAGTGAGGACACAGAATCCCTCCTGAATCACTTAGTTAATATTCTAAACTTCTCAAGTTGACACACTGAATTGACCACTACAAAATCCTGGAGCTTCAACAGCCACCCAAGGGTATGTCCTCAACATCCCAGGATGTAGATCTGCTACATTAATTAAGCTTCTAAATTTCTTGAGTTGACACAATGTATCAACCATGACAACCCAACTATTGTCACTTTGGCAACCAGACATATTCTTTAAGTTGGTTTCCAGGTACAAAAAGTCCTTATTCTTATTTCACAACATTGAACATTGTAACACAGGTTTAATAGTCCTTAAGGGCCACTCTTAAGTCTATCAACATTATATTGCATTGAAGCCATAAAACTTTGCCTCTGGCCCTAAAAGACTCTTATATGCCCTTTATGCAAAAGCCATTTAGTCCATCTACAAGAGTTGCCAAAGTCCTAACAGCTTCAACATTGTTGAAAAGTCCAAGACCCAAGTCTCCTCCAAGATATAAGGCAAACTCTTAGCTACAAGTCCCCTATACAAGTGAAAAGTTAAACATGTCCAATATTCAATGGCATAGGATAAGCATTTTCATTGCAAAAGTTACAAACACATGTATGAGCGTGCAAGAAAGAGAAAAGATGGAAGAGAAAAAAAAATTAAATGTCGTCAAGTTTCTTTTTCTTTCTTTCCTTCTTCATTTTCAGCCCCACCCCCTGGCCAGTAGTAGAGAAAAGATACAGAACTTGTTAAGTATGTAAGTAGTAGATTATTAACTGTTAATTTCATATGTAAAACTACTTAGCAATTGCACCACGTTTCCCCCTTAGATCATGCACCCCACTATGAGAGAGAATTTCTGCTTCTTCCTGCTCTGCACTTTGACTCCTGCTCTATCACAAATGACAGTATTTCCTCCTTGAGAAAAATATAATTTAGCACAGGGAAATGACTTCTCCTTTCCACTGGACACATATAAACACACTTGTATGCAGCTTTCCATAGATCATCATGCCTTGTGTTGCAATGGGAGATGCGGCGCTTTATACTCTTATTTTTCTCTATTCTGTGTGATTGTCCTGTCATATGCTTAGTTCCTCGGTACCATGAGTCTTTTTTGCCTTTTGTAGTCTCCATTAGTGTATAATAATCTAAATTCACTCATCTTGAATACACAATTCTCAGACAAAGAAATACAAATGGCAAATAAATACATGAGAAAATGTTCCACATCCTTAGTCATTCGAGAAATGCAAATAAAAACAACATCGAGATTTCATCTCACCCCAGTAAGACTGGCCAGTATGAAAAAGTCATCCAATAACAGATGCTGGCCAGGCTGTGGAGAAATAGGGACTCTATTACA
>PVLD010015095.1:0-49917 GCA_004027595.1 Dinomys branickii | reverse complement strand
GCAAAATAAGTCGGCTCTTGGAATTCATTAATGGAATGGAAAGTGTTTTTCAGCTGTAAGTGTTAATTGTTCCTATGGCTGCTTAGCTCAGAAATCGCAGCCACCCTCCCTCTCCTCTGGGGAAGGCACAGTATATACTGCACCTGCTCTGCAAGAGCACAGAGCGGCTACACGTGGCTCTTCTGCTCGAGGTGAGAGGAGTTAACCACAACGCAAACGTCCTCAAACTCCAGCAGGAAGAGGACCACCAGGACCGCTTGTTAAAATAAAGGGTCCCAAGATCCTACCCCCAAACTAAGTGATTGGTGTAGCTACTATACCTCATATACATATGAGATATATATAATATTGGTATATAGATCCCTTGGGCTTTAACTTATCAAACAAGGAGGGTCAGGTGCCCTCAGGGTCCCTCTATCCCAGATTTCCTTCACTCCCCACCCCCAACCTGAGCCCTCATCCCAAGTTGGGAATGGATTGTGTCCCAAGTAGTACTTTGTGAAGCTTAACTGGAACACGTGTGGTTTCTTTTTCTTTCTTTTTTGCATGGTGCTTTTGGAGGCCTCCTTCTTTAAGCCAGAAGGGAGCAATGTCCAGCAATGATGATCATATGCCGAGTTCAGGGAGCAGACCCAAAGCAAAGGGAAAAGCCACTGTTCCATTTCCCAGACAGGAATGATCTTAGTCAAAATGTTGGAAAAGTAATATAGAGAGGTTTGCTTGACAGTTGAACAAACAGTATTTGAGAAGCACTTGTAGATACAAGTGTCTCTGTGATCACACTCCCATTCTTCAGCTTCTGGGAGAAGCGGCCTTCAGCCAAGTACCTGAAAGAGACCTTATTTCTCCTCTTAAAATCAGCCCTCCCACTTGGAAGCCACACCCCTCCCTTTGCTCCAGGGTCACTCACCCCCTACTCAAAACCAGACTCAGGCAGAACCTAATTTGAACTCTTACTAGCAGTAAAATTGCACAACTCCAATACAACCTTGTTGACTGTCTCTTCTAAACACATGAAGGCTCAACCCATGTTTGTCCGTAAAAACACTAGAGTTCGTCCAGTCTTTTTGTTCCCATGCCTTGCCCACATTCCTGGGTACACTGTAGGCTAGCTCATTCCCAAAGTCTGCACCTGTTATATTACAAGATGGCACATCACCAGCTGCCAGGCATTGCCTTGCGTAGTCGTGGCCAGTCCTACAGACAGGTGCACCTGGGAACGACTCCAGGCCGTGCTTGTCCCCACAAATCTGGGCAGAGGTGTCTCCAACCTCTCTGCACTGGGACTCCCGTTGTCCTCAGTCTCTGTCTTTCACAATGCGTGGTGCTGCTAAAGCTGCATGGAGAACAAATGCAAAGTTCTCATAAAACAAACCGAGTGTCTTTGTACAAGTGGAGGGAGGCAGTACACACCTCCTTGCAGATGAGGTCCTGACAGAAGGCCCAGCTTCAAGCTTCACTCCTCAATGTCACTCACTGCATTTGGTCAACAGCTATGGAGCTGTGTCTCCCAAGGATGCCCACATGATTTGATGGCATGCAGGTGGAATCCCATCACCTTGTGGGTTTAGAAGGGAGGGACAGCGTACCCTCCCATCACGCATACTTTGGGTAAAAATTGATGGAAGAGGTACAGAAATGATACAGAGAGAAAGCTTGGCTGTTTCTTAAAGGCCTGGATTTTTTGCAGGAAGCTACACAGGAAAGGTGGGCCAGGTACCAGGCACACAAGAGGCAAAGATAGAGAGGGTGTTCTCTTAGACTGGGTGCAGCAGAGAACCCCAAGTCTCCAGATGAGAAAGAGATGCCTACAGGGCTAGAAGCTGGGCGGATGAGAGGCCACAGGCACAGGTGGGTTTCCAAAGCCAGAGGACCATCTGAGTGTGGGGCAAGGGCAGGTCTTAAGGAATGTGCCCCTTTTTCCTGGCTCCTCTGGGACTCTCAGGCATTCTTTCTAACAAGAGACATGCCTGCCAGCCAGCAGATGTGGTCCATGAATAAACATCCCCGCGGGCTGGGCTGGGGGAATACTAAATACGAAGCAAGTGGTGGCTTGCCCCTCGGGTCCCCCCCTCCGCTCTCCGGGCAGCAGACACGCTCCCCCGAAGGGGCGGACTCAGACGTCCCCACACCGTGGCCCTGCCGGCCGCACATTAATCCGGGTGGATTTGGCCATCTTGTGACATAGCCAATCAGTTCGAGGAAGGGGACGGCAGGAACGCCTCTCCTTTCACGCCACAAAAGGATTTTCGTCCCTTGAGAGCACAATGAAAAAAAAAAAAAAAGCCAATCAAGGCGGGATCAGCTGTGGGCTGGTCGCTGCAGATCTGTCTCTCTCAGAGGGGGGTGGGGGGCACATATTGGTCCGTGTGGGAAACCCACAACCTCAGCTTCTCACACATTGTTCTCCTCCTCTTCAACGGCCCCCCCTCCCCACCCCCCCTCCCCTCCCCTCTCCCCTCCCCAAAGCCGTTAATGCCACAAAAGATACTTTCCCCATTGTGTCCCGGACAGCTGAGAGGTCCGAGTTAGCCATACACAGCTCTGTGTCCTCTCCAGGGAGAAAGGGGATGGACCGTCCAAATGGGGAGTGGGGTGCTTATCATACAAAGGAATTAAACCCCTTGGGCATTCTGGCCTATCTAGGATGGTGGGGGTTAAATATGTGACATTTTCATTAGGTGCTAATAGCAGGAGGGCGGCAAGGACCAGACATTGTCATGCAGACAGATCCCCCCTCGGGAAGGTCAGGGCAGGTGGGGCGAGGGGTGGAGGGGCAGGCCTGCGTTAAAACCTGGTCCAGGGAAGGAGGGGCCATGCAACTAGCTGGGCAGCATTGTTGGTCTGCAAGCCCCTCAATGGGAAAAGTCATGTTCACTGGGAAGCAAACAAGCTGAAATTGTTGGGGAGGGGAAGCGCTGGTGGGTGGCTGGGGGACACAGCTTGTGCCTGCATCTAGGAGGACCCTCTCCAAGAACAGCTCTGCTCGTTCTGTGACCCAAAGGCAGTGTAAAGGAGGGGAAACCTTGGGATGCGGAGAACCAAGGTCTGTCACCTGCGGGTGGGGCAGCCTGGGGCATCCTTGGGACACACTCAGCTGAGGTTTCTTTCTGATGTAAAATGAGATGAAAGTCACCTGTTGGATTCTTCTGAGATGTCAATACTTCCTAGGAAAGAGATACTCCAATGGGAAAGTCTTTCTGCTCTGTCCCACCCCCAAAGAAATTTTACAAAGCATAGGAGGAAAGAGTCCAAGATTTGATACAGTGGGCTCACAGCACCTTCAATCTTTGAAGCGTATCACTGCACTTCTAGGTACTATCCCAGCTTCCTCAGTCTAGGAAACAAATGCCTTGTATACCTAGTTTAGTTTCTTCCAAGCTCAGTGCAGAACTGGGCTCCACAGAGCAATCTTTGGACTTTGACACCAGTCTTTTCAGCCTTGACCATCCTTCAACCCCCAAAGCCGCACGTAGGTGGTAAGTTAAACACATGGTTTCTTTCTGTTTTGTTCTGCTTTCCCTGATTGTGTTAACACACCATTCTGAGTTCCTCTCTGTGTGCATGATACCACACAGGACATCACAAAGGTGTGTCCCGCGGGGGTGAGCACGTGTGATGAGGATAGGAAACTCAGGTACGAATAAGTGTGAGACCCAGGTCAAAGGAGGCTTCTTCAGGCTTTGCAGGGTCATCGGGGACAGAAGACGTGGTTCTCCACCATTTCTTAATACACTAGGGATTCCAGAAGCTCAGAGCTGACCACACAGTAGAGTAACAACAAACAGAAGTGCCAAAAGCAGTGGATAAACAGTTGACACCCATAAATAAAAGACATCTTTAACCCTTTCTGTATAGCAAATGGAATGGAAGTATTTACAAAACAAATACAGCCAAGGCAGTTTGCATTTACCTTGAAGTTTTAGCTGCAGGTGGGCTGGGGGTGGCAACTGCACCCTCTCCCTGCTTAGCCATTCACTGCCATGGGCAGCTCGGGCTCCCCAGGACAGCTGCTCACAGTGGCCCCCTAAGAGAGAGGGTGGCAATGTCCTTTGAGGATGTTTCAGGTTCCACAAGACTGCTCTTCTACCACACAGTGAGTGCCAGGGTCAAACTCATTGTCTCCAAGACTTGTGCAATACAGTACTTCCCAAACATGAGATGGCTTGCCGCACCAAGGGAATCCAGGGAAGGCCTAGGAAAAGCACCCATTTTCCAGAGCCATGGCCTGGTTTCCATGCCTTCCTATGCACCACTGTCTCACATAAAAATTTTAGGGGAGGCATTATGTGTGGATGAAGAAGTAGGTAATTAATTTTGGTTTTGTGGCCCTGGGGATTGAACCCAGGACCTTCACGATGAACTACATCCCCAGCCCATTCTTAATTTTTTTTTATTTTTTATTTTGAGACAGTCTTGCTAAGTTGCTGGTTGCCCAGACTGGGCTTGAACTCAGGGTTTTCCTGCCTGAGCTTCCCAGAGTGCCAGGATTACAGAGGCAATTATTTCTTAAACTGACTGAGAAGGCGTAGCTAGATGCTGGCAGCAACATTCATCCTACCAGATCAGTAGTTCCTTTCTGTGGTCATTTCCATGTCACAGAAAGCAGTTGTAGAACTGCAAGTCACCTTAGAAAGCTTAGTAGAAAAGTAATTACTCATTTGGAATATCTCAGGAATGAGAGGAAAGATTATGCTCCAATCCAGGCGGCATTCTGAAATATAACCCAGAGTGTGATATCAAAAATCTTTAA
The DNA here is from genome assembly GCA_004027595.1 of Dinomys branickii. NCBI lineage: Eukaryota > Metazoa > Chordata > Mammalia > Rodentia > Dinomyidae > Dinomys > Dinomys branickii. Next base: position 45,164 of record PVLD010015095.1, on the reverse strand, counting down.
TAATCTCTGATTGTCATCAAATCGCTCATGTAATTTTGATCTCTTACTGAGAATGTCAAGTAGCAAATGCAAAGAGTCAGAGCGAATGTGCTGAGCAAGGGATAAAGGAGGTTTCTAACTTCAACTTGTGCTATTTTCTTTCCTTTTATCTTTTCGCCTTTGAGGAGTAGAAGAGAAAAATGCCTCTTTCCCACTGGTTCATAAAATTAGAATTCAGACCTTTCCAGGTGCAATGACAGGTCCTTTAAGAGGAAACCGCTTCCCTGAAGCCAACAGTGCCCAGAAATTACAACCGGTTTCAGCAATTAAGAGAAGTAAAACATTAAAAAGCAGGAGGCAAAGTACATTTGCATGCTAATAGCCCCTTCTGTAGCGCTGGGAAGCTGTGTTTTACAACAAAGCAAATAACTTTCCCACTATAGCAATATTAACCCTTGGGGTCTCATTTCTGTTCCTTGCTCCAGATTCTAATGTCTGGAATACGCCTGGCCTTAGTGGGGGAAGACACGGAATAACTGCACTATCAACCCCTCCACTGTGGCCTGATTCTCCTTGGCTTTGGTAAGGGAAGGAAGAGAAAGACATTCAGGATAGCGAGAGGAGGGTGGACTGATTTAGCAGCGAGCAAGCAAGAAAAGTTTTGCTACAAAATACACTGGAATGGGCTGGGTAGTGTTTGGTGTCAACTGAGACTTGGGTTTGAATCTGGTTTCACCACATCCTGGTGGAGTGACCTTGGGTGATTTACTGAAGTTCTTGGGGTCCCAGTTTGCTTATCTAATGAAGTGGAAGGAAGGTAAATGAGGCAATCAGGGCAACATTTCTCCACATTTCATTGCTGTGATGGTTACTGTGGTGTTCTTACAGCAGGTGGCAGTATTTATGGTGCTCCAAGAAGAACTTTTTGAAGAATCTTTGGGTACGATGTCATGAAATGTTGCTATGGCTTTAACGGAGACTCAAGGCAATTATTTTGGTCTCCTGCAGAAAGTTCATCTTGGAATAGAAACAGAGAACATAGAGACTCTCTTCATGCCTTCCAGGGTAGAGGCCACCAACATTTTGGACTCCACCAAAGATGGCGATCGAAATACACAGTGGGTTTAAGGTAGTCATCAGAATTCAGGAGAAAATTCTCAATTCTTGCTAAAAGCAGACAGGATAGCTTTGGTTTTGAGATCCACTTCCTTTGACATTCCCCAACTTTATTGCTTTACATAGATTTCTGAACCTCTGTGGTCCTCAGTTTTTCATTGTAAAATGAAATGTCATACATCCAAGATAATGAGATGTCATACATTCGAGGGATGGCTTCCCTACATAAGCACTTAATCTCTGCCAGTTATTCAGGATATTTCTTTCCTTGTTTCTCTTTTAAATATTCAATTCCCCTCCTTATTACCTCTGACACAATGTGGAGTTGATGCTCAAAATACATCGCACCTTACGTGCCCCACCAGGCCATTGGAATCCAGTAGAGGCAAAGGACAAACTTCCGTTTGTATACTGGTGACCTTGCAGTTTACCACAGCTCCAAGGATGGGAAAGAGGCTGCAGGAAGGAAACCCATGATTATCATCAAGGGCTGGCCAAATATTAATCTGTCGCTCACGGATGGGCAGCAGAGCGCGCCTTGTAACAGCAGGCATCCCCTCGTGTCCCTGCTGCTCCGGGCCTGTGCTGAAATCTTCACCATGACCCACCGTCCATTTCCCACTCTAGATTCACTTCTGAATGACTTTCCCGTGAAGAGAGGAATGTAGAGACAAAAACTAGACCAGCAGATCAAGAAGGGCAGGAAGACAGCTCTCCAGCCCTGCAGATAACCTGCTCCTGGTAACAAGGTGCACTTTCCTCCCAGATGGATGGCTCTTCGCCTTAGAATCATTTAGGAAACATCTGAAATAATAACAATCATAATAAACAAGAATGAACTACACTGGTGTTCTGCTCCCCTTGATTGTGATTGTGTTTTCCTGATGTGAGCCTAATTCATGGACGGTTTCATACTGCTCTGTCTGACTCTGACATCGTCTGACTTGAGTACCATTCTCAGGTCCTCTCACTTTCCAAGGTGTGTTTGCTCAGCACAGCAGTGTCGTCCATTCTTGCCTACACGTGAGGATTTCCTGCAGAACCTTTTTAAAATAAGGAGGCCCATGATCCTCTCCAAGAATTTCTGATTTCATTCACTTGAAGCAGAGTGTGGGCATTCCCAAGCTCCTAATTTCGTACATGCAAGGGAATTCACTGCAGCATCATTCATAACAGCAAAGACTGGCATGAGTCCAAGTGTTTGTCAGAGATGGATAAAATAAGCTCTGCTCAAACCTAGACTTAGAATAGCACACATCTGTGAAAAGTAATGTGCTGAGCTGGGGGTGTAGCTCGGTGATAGAGTGCTTGCCCAGCACATGCAAGGTCCTTGGTTCTAGTCCCTAGAAGCACAAATATTGAAAACCAGAAAAAGAAAGCTACTGATATTGAAAAATCTCTAGGATCTATAAAAATAAGCAAAAGGCAGAAGAGCATCTATGGGGTAATACTGTTTGTATAAAACAAAGGGAATAAAAACAAGCAGAAACTTTCTTACTGCTTATATTTGCATAAAGAAATGTTAGGCCTGTAATCCCAGCACTCTGTGTGGCCTTATCTTAAAAAAAAAAATTGCTTTAAAGGCTGGGAATGTAGCATAGGTCCTGGATTCATTCCCCAGTACTGAAAAAAAAGGCAAGCAGGCAGGGACACATGAGAAAAGGAGGGAGGGAAAAGAAAGAAGAAAAGTTAGACTAATAAAAGTAATGACTTAGGAACAAGAGCTGCAGAGAGCTTGGGAAGATGGGTAGGATCAAGGTTCTTATAGTGTCTTGATTTCTGTAACAGGTAAAGTACCTGCTTTAAACTAAAGATCTTAACCAAGTTCCTGAACAGCCAAGTTTAAACGCAAGATCTAGGAAGCAATCCGCATACCACAGCCCACACACCAAGACTAGCTTGTTGCCTATAGTTTTCTTTTTTCTTTTTAATAGCCTTTTTATTCTAGACTAGTTTTCAATTTTCAAAATTCGTGAGACTATAGTACAGATCTTTCTTATATGCCCCACACCCAATTGCTCCTACTAATAACATCTTGAATGATTGTAGTACTTTTCTCAAAGTTAATTAATTAATACAGGTAAATTGTTACTAGCTGAAGTCCTTACTTGACTGATACGTTTCTCCCTTTTCCTCTAATGTCCTTTCCCTGGTGCATCTGGGACAGTCACCATGTTACATTTAGATATTGTAACTCCTGGGGCTCTTTTGGTTGTGATAATTCCTTGGATTTATGATCTCTTTTTTCTCTTTTCTTTTGGATGACCCTGAAAGTTTAGAGATACACGTGTCAAGCATTTTGATGCCTCACCCTTAGTTAGCACTCATCTCTCTTCTCCTATTTCAGGCTTTGAAAGAAAGATACTCCACACAGCCCATACCGAAGGAGCAGGAAACTGTGCTCTACTTTCTTAAGGGTGGAATATTTACAGAAGTTATTTGCATCTCTTCTGCACAGGAGACTTGTGTCCTCTCCTCCATTTATGTACATCCTCATGGACTCACGGGCATTTATTTCACGCTTTGAGTTATGTAGAATATTTATTGTCTTACTCATTTTTAGCCAAGGTCAGCTTTTACTAATGGGAGCTCTCTCAGCTGGCTCCCATATTTCTTTAACACATCCTCATGATTATAGGGGTGTTCTGTTTAACTTCATCTTTTGTTTTATGTTTCTAGCATTTTCCTTTGTCTTGTCTGTTGTTGCTTCAAGCACTTTCCTATGTCCTAGTCCCACCAGTTGCTCCAGGCTCATTTTGGCTATTTCTGCTCCAGTAGAAGCAGTTGGTTCTCCAGGTCCTTCCTATTGGCAATGGCTTTTGGAATCAGACCTGGACACTAATGTGTTCATTGTTCCTGGGATGTCACTTCTTCTATGTTCTCTCAATTAATAGAGCAAGGAGATAAGTGTCTATATAATAACTCGCACATATCCACATATCTGTGATTATTTCTATACGCAGTCGTCTGTTTCCACGTAAGTTCGTGTTATGCCTCCAACTCTAACCTACAGCACCACGGATCATCCCAGTCTCTTTTCCTGCTTACCTATCATCTCCCTCTCATGGCTCCTGGTATCCTCTATCCACTTGCCTAATTGTCCAACTCCAGCATACATGTGTAACGGTTTCAGAACTGCTGCTCCAGATCCTCATGGGAAAAATTAACTTAATCTTACAGGCTCCACTGGTTCCAAAGTTGCTTGGGTGCGTGTTTTATTCTCTAGCCTCATTCATTGATTTTCTTTCACACAATTGTAATATATTTAGGTCATTGTCTCGCACTGCCTATTAGGATTCGTTACACTCTCAAATTTTTTTTAAATACGTTGTATCCTTTAAGGCTAACTGTTAGTGCTACAAATCTCTCTGGGCTCCCACAAACATGGACTGCTTTACCTCTTCGTCACAGTAACACACAAGATAGTTTCATGGCCCTAAAGCATTCTGTTTCATTTCTTCTCCAAAGATCTGGCAAACCCTGACCTGTTTACTATCTCTAAAGTTTTGCCTTTTCCAGAATGTCCTATACTTGGAGTCTTAAACTGTGCCATTCTTTCAGATTGGTTCCTTTTCCTTAGCCTTTATGCGTTTATGAACCACCCATGTTTCTTGATTGCTTGTGACTCCTTCTTATTGTTGAGTAATATTTTATTGTACAGATATACCACAATTTATCCATTTACACATTGGGGGATTCTTTGGTTGCTTCTAGCTTTTAGCAATTATAAATAAAACTGCCACTCACATGTAGATTTCTGTGTAGACACAGGTTCTCAAACCAGTTGGGCAAGTATGGATGTGATTTCTAGGGTCAGGTAATGTTGATAGGGTCAGACTATGCTTCTTTTATAAGAGATTGTCAAATGATCTTCCAAAGTGGCTGTACCACTTTGCATGTCCACAAGCCATGAATGAGAGCTCTATGCCTTTGCCTAAAGTGGGTATTGCTAGGGTTTAGATTTTAGCCATTTTACTATAAATATTGTGGAATTCCATTGTTTCATTTAAAGTTCTCTACTGACAAATAATATAGAGCATATTTTCATGTTGTTTGACACCTGTATGTTTTTCTTGATAAGGAACTGTTCCTATCTTTTATCATTTACTTAATTTGCTTTCTTATTATCGAGTTTTAAGAGTTCTTTGTTTTTGGATATGACTTTACTATATGTGTGTTTTGTGAATAGTTTTTACTAGTTCGTGATTTGTCTGTTCATTTTCTTTTGAGTGTCTTTTACATAGCAGAAGTTTCATTTTAATAAAGCCTGACATCAACTTTTTTGCATTCATGGGTTAACTGTACTGTTTTTGTTGGATTTACAAGCTCATCACAAACCCAAGGTCACATAGACTTTCCTGTGTTTTCTCTAAGAAGTTTTATAGTTTCCCATTTCACATGTAAGTCCTTCATCCATTCTGAGTTAAGTTTCACATAAAGTATAGTATCTGTGTTAAAGTGTTTTGTTTTTATGAATATGCAATATTCAAAAATTTTTCCAGTATAATTTTAAAAAATACTATCATTTCTCCATTAAATTGCCTCTGCTCTTCTGCCAAACATTATCTGTTTATATTCAGGAATGTCTTCTTCTGGTGTATTTCATTTCATTGATCTATTGTCTAAACTCCTACCAATACTATTCTGTCTTGATGACCGTAGCCTTATACTCAGACATAGAATTAGGTAATTTGAGTCCTCTGCTTATGTTTTTCTTCAGTATTAGTTGTCTATTCTAAGTCACTGCTTCTTTATAAAGCCTAGAATTAGGTAATCAGATGTACAAAATAGCTGGCTGGGATTTGAACTGGGATTGTGAGGAATGCACAGATTGAATTAGGAAGAACTGACACCTAAATAACATTGAGTCTTCAGATCCACAAACAGGAAATATCTCCCTGCTAACTTAAATCTTTGACATTTTCATATCTGTATTTTGTAGTTTTCCTGCCTAGTTTTATTGGTTCATAGCCATGCTTATTTATTCATGTATGATCTGTGGTTGGTTTCAGAACTGAGTGGTTACAATCAAAGATATATGACTCTCAAAGCCTAAAATGCTTACTATCTGGCCATTTATAGAAAGTTTCCTGAGCCCAAATGAGACTCTATAGTGTAGACAATCTTTCCATCCTATTACCATCCTGACCTTGGGTAAAAGAAATATATTCCACACAGAAAAGAGAGCTCTATGAGCTTTGGCATTGAGTCAGAAATCCTTCGGTGGAAGCAGTGTATGGAGAATCAATGAGAACTTTCTTATCATTAAGGTCTCATGGGCTAAGTTTAGAGTGGGTTCTTATTAGCTTGCTTATCTTCTGAGCTCAGTGCTATGGGTCTATGAGTATCTCAGTGTCACACAGGTGGTTCTTGATAGATATTTGAAGGTTGATATGAGGAATATTGTATGACAGAAATAAGCCCTGTGCAGGTACTCCGAGGTCTGCTGAAGTGCAGAAGTAACAGCCTCAGGAGCTTTGGTGACAAAAATAGGGACAACTGGGATGCACAAGCCACAAGTTGTGGTGTCCGCACTCACCAAGGGTGATCTTGAGCTGAGTATACCCAGGTACCAACAAAATGCAGAAAAACATGTTTATTCAATAACACTGTGGTCCAGGCCAAGGCAAGCGTCTTTATTTATACTTCTCCCAATCCATACAACAGCTGCGCGATGGTCCTGGTGTCCCAGTTGTATAGATTTGCAAACTGAAACTCAGAAAGCAAAGTAGCTCCCTCAAGATGTCTTTGCTTTGAAGTAGTAGCATCAAAGCTCATTGTAATGGGTAAGAGAAATCTTGAGCCACATCACCGGTCCTGCTTTCTTTCGCTCTGGGTTTGCAGATGCCATGTCCACGGACCCCACAGCAACAGCACAGATATCAAGAAACTAGCAAATATGTCCTTGTCTATGAATGCCTGTCTCTGTCTGCCTGGCAGCTGGTCAGCCAAGGGGTGATTTCTAACTGAGAATACAACCCCAAAGAGCAGCCTTCAAAGGGACATCACCACTTTCCTCCGCCCACCTCCAGCTTCATGCTGTCCTGGGGGGCTGGCACTCCCAGACCCCTACCCCCTAGGACAGTTAATGAATCCTTAAAAAAAAAATCACAGACAAGTCACGACTACAGTACAGATTTGTGCACAAGCACTGGCCGAGTGTGCTTAAAAAGATCTGCAGCCTTCAAACTCTTCAATTGTTTATACGTTCATGTATACAAGAAATTCTCTTCAACATAAAGTTCCCAATTCTCCAGTAACCACCTTTAAAAAAATGAACATTTTATAGCACTTTGCAAATATTTTGTGGTATGTTTTATAGCAGGTTTGCATTGAACTCACAAATACATTGATCATTAGAGCAAGAATTATTATTATACCCACCCACTTCAAAGATTGGTATACCAGGCTGAGACAGACAAGGTGAGTTGTCCAAAACTGCACAGCTAGTAAGGCCAGGCCTGTCCACCACCTTCAGTTTCCTTCTTTTACAACCTTAGCTTCTCCTGACTCATGTGGAGTGGGCTGATCACAGTGCATGGAAAAGGTCATGATAAAAGTTTCCTCTGCTTCTCCTGGAATTTCCAAACCAGGCAGACATGGTAATTCATCCCTCCTGCGTTCAGCAAGATTAACTGGTTCCTAAGACCAGAGCTGATGCACTCTTCCTCTCGCCGGTGGAGCACCATACTCTGCTGCTGACCTGGCCCAACTGGGGTCCGCTCAGCAGGAAGGCTCGAGGCTCAGCAGCCACCTTCCAGGTATAGGTGCTGGGCCATGCTCTGAAGCTCTCTCCACCCAAGGCTGGGGAATCTGCTCAAACTCCAAAGCCCAGTGGCCCCACCCACTCCCTCGACCCGGCCCCAACACTCACGCAGACCAGCTGCTCATTTGTCCTCTGCCACTGTCTTCACACCCGTGTGGCCTTTTAGGATCATCTGACTAAAAATGCACCCTCCCCTCTCACGGCGGGAGAGGGAAATCCGTGAGCTCCTGAAAAAGCACATGTGAAGTGTGGTACTGCTTTCCTTCGGCCTGGAGCAGAGGTGTAATACACAAGCAACACGGAGTAAAGAGTGAGCGCCTAAGGATCAGGGATGAAGACAGGCATCTCATGACACCCTGGCCTAAGTCCTTCCCTAAGGAGGACCGTTTTGCTCTAAGCAATTTGCAAAGATTACCCTCATCCCAATTCTCACTTCAGACAGAGAGAGAGAAAGTGACTGGTGGACTCCTAGGACCACAGAAAAGCTGTACTGCTGAGGTGGTTTGGTGTCTTTTCAATCTTTTGCTGGAGGCTACAGGTGCTTTCTTCATGAAGGACATAAGGTTAAATGGGTTAAACAAGACTCAAGCCCCTGGGATACCCATCTGACACATTTATCTTGTAAAGGACTGGCATGGGTGACGATCAAGAGACAGGAGCCCTAAGTGGTCCAATACGTGCTCTGAAATTGTTCTCAGCAGTGGAAGTGGACTCACCTCCATCCACTAAGCCTCCTGAGAGCAGGGGTTCATCATAACTTATTCACCATGGTATCCCTGATACCAAGCAGAGGGTCTGGCCCGTGGAAGGTAGCCAGTACATCTTTATTGAAAATGTACCAACATCTCCATCCTTGAGCTAAGGCCCATGATATCTAAACCCAACAAGATCACTCTGTTCCAATGGGCACTGTACCTGTGATCCTGGGCACTTTCTCTTGCTGCATTAGCTTGAGCCAACATGGCAGATGGCAGGAAGAATGACATGAGTCACATTGAGGGACACCAAGTGAGCAGACACAGAGCTCAGAGCTTCCAGAATGGAAGCACCAAACCAAGTGACACACTAAAGATGGTCTAACCCAAGACAATCTCAGCTGAAAGGAAGGGCTTTGAGTCAGCTAGAAGCCGGCAATGGATTCTGTGACTCAAGATTCAAAAGTAGTTGGTTTTTTAAAAAATCAATGTGTGGAAAACTCTGAAGTAACAGAGTAATTCCTGCCCAAGAAGAGGAATTAGTCCCACGGCCCTATTATTCCCAGGGAAGAAGTAGTGTCACTGCTCCTCCTCTTCTTGCCTCCCAAGCCTGGCTTTCCCCTTTGGCTCTACCTTCGTGCCGGGCTGACTCAGGAGACCCTGCAGAACAAACTACCAGCACCCTCTTCCCCTCCCCCACCCCGACATTACCGAGCGATGTACATAGGAATCTGCAGAGAGACGGATGGTTCTCGGTCCCAAGATTGAGCAGAGCTACCGCAGCTGCAAAGTTATAAGCCCATAAATAAAGTTTATGGTTAAACTGGCCTGACCTGGCTTTGCCCTTAGGTACAGAAGCAGTATCTTGTCATTAGTATGCAGAATACATCAGCCTAAAGTCTGGTCATTTGTTCTCAAGCCATTCTGCTCTATAAATCTTTTGGAAAGGGTAGGGCAGATTGGGGGGAGCCCAAGTGAGGGGCAGACAGAAACAGGGTCAAAAGAGGGAGGGGAGGAGGCTGCTAGAGAAGTTTCTCTACCAAAACCCAGTAGGCAGCTCCTCCGTCCTACTGCCTGGTGGAAGGGAAATTCTCAGAGTCACAGGAAAGAAACCATTTTGGTTCTTCAGGAGTAGGCGAAGAAGGCACAGGCAGTGGGAAATAATATCTAATGTGAAAGACCAGACATTTTTTTTAACTCTTCAAGTTCCAAACAGCAAGTTCAAAGTTGTCTCCTGTGTTTTATTTAAGAAGCTAAGCCTCCTCGCCCTGTGCCACTTTCTTTGCTGCTTATTGCTGCTTTTGTCTATTTGGGTTTGCCGATTGTGTGTGTGTGTGTTGCAATCTAAGCAGAGGACTGTACAGTATTTTGCTCACACACAGCACAGGCCCGTTAGAGAAGCCAAAGCAGAGTCCAAGCACCCCCATGCTCGACAAGCCAGCAAGCATCGGAAAGGAACGAGGAAGGGGCACTCAGGAGGCGGCCCTGGGAGCTCCCTGAGGTTCTGAGTTTGGCTCAACTGGCTCAGAGGAGTTTCTCCGCTGCTGGGATGGCAGAGAGATGCTGACTCGCTCTTTCCGGCTAGAATTTGACTATTGGAAGATGGGGGCAGGGGAAGTCAGGTAGGCCTTGGCCAGTACTTTCATATTTCTCATTAAGCAACAAGCAAAGAGGCACCTCTCTTTCTGCTCCGTGGAGAAGGAACACATCTGGACACACAGGGCAAGTCTCATGGCCATAACTACAAAGCCTGGGAGGGGCCCTCTTCAGGGATGGGGTCTGCAAAGGAGAGACAGCCTGGAGGAAAGGCCTGGGTGTCACGTGACGGGGACCACCTGTCCCTTAACAGGGTTAAATGCATGGAATAGGGTTCAAACTAACAAATGTGGGACAGGCTTGCAGGAAATTAGAGGGAGTCTTGTGGCCTTGTGCTGTGAGTGGCCCAGGGAATGGGATGGGAGCTCCTAGGAGGACTGGTCAGTCCCTGATGGTTGACAGAACCTTTAAGCTGCGGGACTGTCCCCTAGCTTCAAGCATTTTACCTTAAAAAATATTTTCATCCTTGACTCCAGGGGTCGTCAATGGCAGCATGGCTGAGTAACTTGTGTGCATGTGTGTGCGTGTATGTGTGGGATGCTGTGGGTGTGTCTGGACCTTATAAGGTATTTAACATCATCCTCAGACTTACTCTCTGAATGCTCCCACACACACACATGCCTAGTTATGACAAAAGAACTGTCTCTCATCATTGTCAAATGTCCCCTGTAGAGAACCACTGTAACCCTGCTGTCTTTTTCCTCTCCAGATCAACATCATCAACAGCCTTTACCATTCTAGCCAAACATCTTCCATAGAGAGGTGGGAGGCGTAGGACCCAGGGCATCCACCAAGGAAGGGAATGTGAAGACAGATGCCCATTGCTTCTTGACTGACTGGGATTTATTCCTCCAAAGTCTTTTAAAACTCATCCTTAAGAGTCCAAATGCTAAAGATAGAAGCAAAATGGATTTTCAAGTAGAGCTATAAGATCTAGCAAAAAGGATATGGAACATTTTGTCTTTTCAGCATAGGCATTTTCCCTGTAGCACTGGAGATGTATTTTCACTAACAGAAATTATTGTTTTCTCTGAAAATTAAGTTTGCCTGGATATACTGTCTATGCCATTTTCAGGTAGAGATCTTCACAGTGAAGCGTCCTCAGAGTTCAGACTGCAGGGGAGGATCAAGCAATGCCTGAGGGCTGGAGGTACAGCTCAGTGGGCTAAGTGCTTGCCGCTGAGCACTAGGGCCCTGAGTTCGATCCCCGGTCCCGGAAAAAAAAAAAAAAAAAAAAAAAAGCAATGCCTGAGCAGTTGTCTAGATTCCTCTTGGTCTGAATAGGCAGACTACTCCCCACAGGAGTCCTCCTTGCCCACCTCCCAGAGAGCCTTCCTCTGGCAACATTTGCAGATAGGAAATACACCCCTGGGTGGCTGAGTGTCTTCAAGGGTTTATCAAGGAGGGGAGAGTCCCCCATTTCCTAGTTGCAAAGAAAAGCCAGTTTTCTGCTCAGGCAGGGGCATCTTCCCCATTCTCTTTTGCTGTCTTCAATTTTATTTCTTCTTTGAAAAAGAGAAGCTATTACTCACAGACAGACCGAGGGAAGGAGGGGCACCCAGGGAGAATGAGAGAGACCCAGCCAGGCAGATGAAGTACCTGGGAATTCGGTGAGATGATGGATGGAAGGGGGGTACCACAGAGGGGAAGGGAAGATTAGCAACACCAGCGTAGGAGGAGGGCAAGGCTCCACATGACCAATCTGGGAAAATATGGCTTAGCTGACTTTAAAGGGAAACCTACCCATGGAGAGAGGGATCGAGAGACAGGAAGGGATTCATCCCCACACAGAGGCAGAGATCACTTCGGTAGCTCCCCTGGGACCATCATGTACCCTCAGTTTGCTTGACGAAAGACAATCCTAAGGCTGTAGCTGGAATTGGCCCATGTCCTGGCCTTGGCCTGGACTCTTACCTTAGGCATCCCTCCTATATAGATCTGTTCTCGCATTTGCCTAACCAAGATGATCATAGTAGTTCCTGTGATTGTCACACTCTACTTGGCCTGTTCAGTTCTGCCTTCCATTTCCTTCTTTGGGATACAGAGACTCTCCAAACCATTCAGCCATTTACCCTCTGGGCAAAAATTGGTAGGTCTGAGAAACCTTAGGGAACTCCTGAACCTAAGATGATTTTCTTTGATGATTTTGCCAAGAGATACAAAATTTAACAACAGGATAGAGTCTCTTTGAGGGTTGGCAGTCAGGAATCCCCAAGGAAGGAGAAGTGTGCATTGGTTCCTGGCTCCCAGCATCACAGCATAGGAACCAGGCAGCACTGAGATGCAGCTGTACCCACCTGTACAGTGGGAGAGCTTATCTTTGCACTCTCTAGATAGTAAACAAGATGACTATGGTGGATGTGTTCTATAAACAGAAAAATTTCTGCACAAATATATTTTTCAGAATAATATATAATGTACACATATATATACACACGAGTAATGTGACTGCAGCTCTCCCCAAGAAGGGAAACAAAAAGAGTGTGTCTGGGATGATGGGAGGGGCCCTGTCTTAGGGAAGAAACTGCCAGTCTTGTCTTCCCTCCAGGACAACAGCTAAATTCCACAGCCTCATCGGACAGGGCCTCCCTATCTCAGTAAAATGAAACTGACAAGCACCACACACACCCCCTCTGCAGTTCACCTTATGACAGCTGTCTGGTAGGTGAGACATTGATTAACATGGATGGACTGCCCACAGAGAGGGCCGCCAAGGGCTCGCAGAAGGAATTCCTTCCCAGATGCAATAAGTCTTGGCTTCACTGCGGAATTTAATAGCATCCTCCCCACAGAAGGGCCTCAGTGGAAGGACAGCCGTGCTTTGGATGAACAGTCCACTCTTGGGGCTGAGGAGCTCTAAGTGCATATCCCAGCCCAACAAGCCATGTGATTCCCTGATTCCAGACAAAACATTCTAAAACTCACATCCCCACTGTATCACTTAAAGTTCTCTAAAGGAAAAGAACAGTAGAAAATAGGTGTATAATTGTGCAAGGGGATTATTAGGCAGATTTACAGGATCAGAACGGGAGAATACACAGTGGCTGTCTGCATGCTGCAAGCCAGAGGATCCAGGAGCTTCTCAGCCCCAGAAGGTGGAAGCTGCAGAAAAAGAGGGGTCAAGGATACTGGAAGTAGTGGTACCAGTTCAAGGCTGCAAGGCAGGAAGCTCCCTGTGCAAGTCTGTATCTTCCAACGCAGAAGATACTGGAAAAACTGAAGACCGGTGTCCAAAAGTGACAGCAAAGGCTGGGGCTTGTCTGACATAAGCATACTTCTTTCTCCTTTTTGATTCCACCCAGACTACAAATCTATTCATTGGTGCCACCCACAAGCAGGTGGCTCTTCTCCCTTCTGTTTTCTGGTCTATATGTCCAAAACCAAACGACACACCTAGAACGGTGCCTCATTAACATACTAGGCATTTCTTACCCCAGTCAAATTGATGCATCCTCGTTAGCAGTTATATCCATCTGGAAACTGGGTTAAAACTGGTCACAGTGAGGGGCAGTCAAGCACTCACAGAATCATCCTGATAGAGTCTGGTGATCTTGAAGCTGAATATCTCATACATGTTATACTAAGATGCAATACTTGAGGAGAACTCCAGGGCTCCTCTAAGCCACCCAGTATGTGCATCAGCTGTCCACTGCTAAAGCAAAAGGACTCCAGACCCAACACCCTAAAACACCAAACATTAACTACTTCATGGCTTCTGTTGAGATGTTCTGCCTCAGTGTCCCTCAGAGGTTGCTGTCATCCTAGGATTCCTCTGGGAGAAGGCTCAGGGTGGGACTTGCTTCCCAGCACACTCACACAGCAGCAGGACTGATGCCCAGGACCACTCTGGCTGGCCTCTGAACCACTTCGGTTCTTCTAACGTCAGCATCTCTGTGCCATGCTCACAGCCTGACCACTGATTTCTCAAAGAACAGGGAGAGTGAGTAAGATAGTTAATTTTATGTGTCTACTTGGCTGAGCCACTTTGCCCAGATAAATATCAGACTAAATAGTCAAATGTTCTGGAAATTTCTGTGAAAAAATTATTCGTGCATGGTTAACATTTACATGGGTGGACTCTGAGTAAAGCAGATTAGCTTCCACAATGCGGTGGGCTTCATCCAACCAGTTAGCCTAGTTAAAACAAAGACTGGCCTCCCCTGAGAAAGAAGGAATTCTACCCCAAGAATGTCTTTGGACTAGAACTGTGATTCTTCCATGAGTCACCAGCCTGACATCAAATGCTGGACTCACCAAACCTCTACAGTCACATGAAATGGTTCCTTAACATAAGTCAGTATCTCTTTATGTTTTGTCTCTGTTTTAGCTGCATCTTTGTCTCTTTGTCTGTGTGTACACACAAGCACATACACACAGTGGGCTGTTTCCCTGCTGAATCCTGACATTACAGTGAGGGCCAGAGAGGGCAAGCCAGGTGGCAGCCACAGTCTTTCTGTAACCTAACCTTGGAAGTGACCTTTCACCACTTTTTCTGTATTCTACGGGCTAGAATGGAGACACTGCCCCAGACCACATTTATGAGGCAGAGATTACTATAGGCATGATCACTGGAAGTAGATTTTGGGGGAAAATTCCATTACTTCAACTACAATTCCTGTGAAACTTGTCAGCAGCATAATCTTGGGGCAAGTGCCCCTTTGTTCATCTCTAAGATGTGCAGGATGTTGTCTCCTGAGGATCCTGGTGGGGCAAGGACAATCCTTAGCAAGTATGAAGGACTCAGAACATGATGACAGTGACAATGACAATTTAAACAGTTAATATCTTTCACAGCTTTTTACAAGTAACCAGGTCCTTAAACATGAACGTTATTTCAGAGTGAAGAAACTGAGCTCAGGTGCCCCAGGTTGATTTGAACCTACTGTCCACTTGCCGTCCCTGAACATTTTCCCTATCCTCAGAGTTCTGCAGCAGCTGAAACCTCCTCCAATATCATTCAGAGATGCAGGTCCACTTTTAAAAACTTATTCACTTTTAAATTATTTGGTTTTATCACTGACCCCTTGTGCACGCGCATGCGCGTGTGCTCACGCGCACAAACACACAATACGTTTGTTTGTCAGGTGCTTTGCCTGGCATTGATTGGTCTAAAGGTGTCACATTTGTATTGAACCTTCAACAGTGAGAAAGAGAAGTTAGGCAGAGGAAGGGCCAGCTGCCCTCAGTCCACAGGAAGGCTACTCCTCCCCAAGATTCCACAGAAATAGCCCTGATAGAGCTGTGCATGACTCAGTGATGACTAAACCCAAGACGCATTTTCAGCTTTCCCATGCGACTGCGTGGTTGCATCTGTCCTATTGGAAGCTTTCTCAGACTGGCCATTCTCTGCTTCCTTGGCCTCTGTGAGGCTGCGTCTTGACTTCTCTCCTAAGCCTGAAGGCCAAGCCCACAGGTTCCTCCCTGTAGTGATGTCTTCTGAACGTCCGTGTTTTGAGGATCTCTTTCTACCATTTTCGAAGACCCCTAGCCACCATCTAATGATGGTGGAGCACAGATTTATGTTCCCAAACCTCAGATATATACATCTGTCTGTCTGCAGGCATGTATTCCTGGGTATTGCATAAGCTGCTTAAACTCAGCATGGTCAGAATGGCCCTCATTTCCCTCCTCCCGGTGCCCACAAATGTGGAGCATCCTCTTGTGTGTGCACACCCAAAAATGACCCCCAAGTCAGAAACCTGGACATCAGCTGCTTCTCCTCCTCTTACATGTTGGATCAATCAATGGACACTATTATGTTACTTTCCGACTGTGCCTTGAATTTGTCCTTTCCTCCTCGTCCCTGCTGCCATTGCTTCAGGCCCTTGTCATTGCATGCCTGAACTTTGAAAAAGATTTCTACTGGTCTCTGCTTTCTCCTGACCCCCTGTCCTCTTGCAAAGTCATCCTCTATACTTCCTCCAGTATCTAAAGTACATCTCTGACCATTTTGACCGTTGATATAAAACCAGAGGCTTCCTAATGTGCTTTGCCTAACACTGCCTACTTTGCATAGTCTTTTTAATTTTACTTTTACTTCTACAGTGCTATGTGTCTGTGTTGAACTCAATTTTCTTTAAATCATTGTAACAAAATACCAAAGAAAAACAACTTGTAGGAGGAAAGCTTTATTGTGGCTCCTGGTTTCAGAGCATTCAGTCCATGGTCAACTGGCTCTATTGATTTTAGGCCAGTGGTGAGACAGAGCGTCACGGTGGAACAAAGCTGCCCACAACATGGCCAGCATGAAGGAGAAAGAGGGGAAAAGCTGGAGAGAAAGAGGATGGGGATAGGATGTATCCTTCAAAAGCATACCTCTAGAGAACTCCTTCAGTTAGCAATCATGGCTCGGATAAACCTCATCGGCTACAACAATGCCACTGAACAAAGCTTTGAGAACTGCTTCATCCAACTAGATCTACCTCCTAATAAGCCCATGGAGCTAGGAACTCCTCAGAAGATTAGCCCACCGATAAAGTGAGCCCTCCCCCGTCACCCAGTCATGCCCCACAAGCCTATCATCTGGCAACCACTTCTACACAATGGGCCTTTTGGGTGATATTTTAGGTCCAAGCCCTCACAGGATTAAACCTAGGGCCTTGTGCAGGCATCTGAGTACTCTACCACTCAGCCACACACCTAGCCTCTGCCCAATTTTCTTTTTTTTTTTTTTTTTTTTGGCGGTACTGGAGATCGAACTCAGGACCCTGCGCTTGCTAGGCAGGCACTTATTCCACTGAGCCATGTCCCCAGCCCCTCTGCCCAATTTTCATATCATCCATGCCCTACTATTTTCTTCCCCACCCCTTGACATCAAATATGAATTACTATTATTCCTTCAACACATCACATTGTTTCTTGTTCTCTGTCAGTTGTTTCCTTACTGACTATTTTTGTTTTTTACCCCTCCTCAATTCTTATTCTTTTTTTCCTTTTTTATCTAGATACTCTTATTCATCCTATAAGACCAGGCAAAGACATCACCACCTTCCCAAAGCCCTCCAGGATTGCCTTTACTATTGCCTTCATTACATTTTACTTAAATTATCTGTTTATTGTTTTCTCCACTAGGCTGTGAGCCCCTTGATGTTAGGTGCCATATGTCTGTCTCAGAGCCTATGTGATGGGGACAAAATAATGCCCCATTAATGCTTGTTCAGTTGAATTCTTCCCAATTTTTTTTCTTCCACGTTACATCGGCTCCACATCAGGAAGAACAAAAATTGAGGTTTTTCTGAACAGCATTTTGCCTTCGAAATAAAACCAAGCTGAAGTCTGTATTTATAGGAGCATCAGGGACTGTCAGACGGAGGCCCTTTTGCAACTCCCTTGTCAGGTCATTAGCTCTTTCCACCCCAAAAAAAGTGTACTCCCAAGTTTATTTTTTAAAAAGTACAGTTTTGCATAAACTACTTCAAGATGAGCTCTTCAGCACGCACATTACCCATAAGGCTTTATCCAGAAAGATTTAGGCCTGTTGTACTAAAATTCTGGAAGGCCCATGCTCTTTTTGCTTTATGTGGGATGTTGGGATGACATCCTACAGCTTTCACAGACAAGGTCAAAGCCAACACTGACCAATACTTAAACTGCTGTTGCAATTCAGTATTGGAGACCATTACAGAAGTTATATGATTTGATTTGCAAAGCAAGGATAGCATTTATGTGGGAGGAAGCCATACTTCCTTTTGTTATAAGAGCCCAGTGAAATCCCTGTCTCTGAACTTACTAGTTATAAAAATCCTTCAGAATATTTTGTATATCTATATTTAATGAAATATAAGAGAATGTCTATAGTGAAAGAGTGCTTATTAAATATCTTATTAATAAGACTCAGAACCATATTATTTACCCTAGGATATATTTTGTGCTGTACCCCACACTGAACCTTCTCTCTGCATTCTTGGAATCCCCCCGACAAGGCCAAAAAGCAAGCATTACTATTATTGACTTACAGATATGAAAAGTTTTGGCTTTAAGGTATTATAGAACTCCATACATGCCATGCTCCAGGGCTGACATTCATGCTCAGATTTTCTGAATTGAGAAAACAGAAATATTAACTACTGTACCACACTCCATTGAGTGAATGAGAAAGTATCTCAGTCTGTTTCCTGCTACTACCAAAAAAAAAAAAAAAACCACAGCCTGGGTAATTTGTAAGGAAGAGAAGCCCATGACTGTAGAAGACTCATGGTTGTAGAGCCACGCTAGGGCACTGTTGCCTGGTAAGGACCGTCCTGCTGCAACGAAACATGCTGGGACTGCAGAAGACCGTGTGGACAGAGAATTCTGCTGGTACAACTTATCCTTTGAATCAGGAACCCACTCTGGTGACAAGTAAGGCTCTGCTGAGATACCTACATTAATCTGTTTAAGAAGGTGAAGCCCTTGTGAAACTATCTACCCTTAAGGCTCCCTCTTCTTGTTACTACTGAAATTAGCCTTCCACTTCAAACCATCACAGAAATTGGACTTCATTTCATCAGCGGTTAGTAACTGCTTGGTGGGTTGACTGAGTTGACAGGCCCTTATGGGGACCAAGATTAGGCTAGTATGGTTTGACCAAAATGCAATCAAATAACAAGAAGAATAAATTACAAAGAGTAGCATGTTTTAGATGAGATGAGATTACATTTTAAAACTGAAAATAGTTGCTTATTTAAAACTTGGATTCACTGAGCCTAAGAAAAGCCCCACAAAAATGAAGTGATATTACAGCAATTCAATGTGTTATTACCAATAGTATTTACCATAACGCTACACCTGCTATTATGGCCCTCTCCCCCTACCTTGAGCATTTAATCTTTATGTACAACTGAATCAAGCTACTGAAAGCATTCTTTGGTAAGTAGATTTTAAAAATCTGTTTCATCTCAGTTTTTTTTCTTCCTCATCTAGGTGTAAAGCTTCTACAAGTCAAAATAGTGCTTTAGGATTATCTTCTAGTTAGCTGGGCATTATGCACACGTAATTCAGTAAGTGCTCTGTATAAACAAATATTCAATGTGACAAACAAATACCTAACAAAAATATTCAATATGTAAGTATACCTATCTCCAGTCATTTCAGTTGTTGTCAAAGCTATCACAGGAGGTCAGAGGATAGATTGGAATGGGTGAGATGAGAAGATGGGGTTGCTGTACAGATGTGGCCAGGAAAGCTTCTCTCTCAGGGTGACACTGAAGCAGAGAGCCAAAGGAAGTGTGACAATGAGTCATGAGTGTATATGTGACATTGCTGTGGCAGAGGAAAAAGGGCTACAAATGTTTTGGATACTCTTCCCATTGAGAAGTGAGGGCTAAGTCTCTTCCTCTTGAATCTAGGAGGGTAGGGAAATCAGTGTCTTGTCAGGGTCTGGGCTTAGACTTTAAGAGATTAGTGACTCTACTTTCCCATTGGGACTCTTGCTCTTAGTACCCAATGGCCATGTTGTAAGGAAGTGCAAGCAGCCCTCGGCAAAGGCCCTGTACAGAGAAATTGAGGCCCCCTAAATAACAACCCAGCTGAGTTCTCAGCTGACAGCCAGCCCCAACTTGCCAATAACCCCGATTAAGCCACCGCAGCTGACATCTTGTGGAATAGAGATGAGCCATCCGTGCCAAGCCCTGCAAATTTGCAGATTCATGAACACAATACATTCTTGTTGCTGTTGCAGGATACTGAAGGCTGAGATGATTCATGCCAGAGTGACAGAGACAGTAACAAGCTTGGCTGATGGGAGACTGTAGAGCAAAGGCCTGACCCAGGGGAATGGTTGACATATTCTAGGTCCAGGTGGATGGAGCAGAAAAATCGAAGCAACAGAGCAGTAGGAGTGAGATCAGAAAGGACTCGAGGGTCAAAATCTTGAAAGACCCTACAGAGATGACAAGGACATCAATTCTAAGTAATACAAAAAGCCTGGGGAGTTCTGTGTGAAAGAAATACAATACAACTCATATTTTGAACTTCCAAAAACATGACGAATGAATAGCTACCTGCTGAATGAATACCTAAAGTAGTAGTTTTCAATCCTGATTGCACTTTGAAATCAGAGGGGAGTGAGAAAAGAAAGGAAAGGAAAATGCCTGGGATCTCCTTCAGAATGTTTCAATCCCAAGTCTTTGAGAGTAAGGCCCAAGCATTGATTTAAAACAGAGCAAATCCAAACGAACAACTCTCCCATCACTCTACTGTAAGGTAAGGGTTGAGATCAATTTACCAAGCAGGGATTAATTAGCTATGGTCCCCGGGCTAAACCACCCACCCTTTGGTTTATAAATAAGGTTGTATTGAAACAGAGATAGGCTCATTCACTTACATGTTGTCTGTGGCACCTTTTTGCCACACTGGAAGAGTTGAATGGTGGCAACAGAGACCACATGGTCTGCAGAGCCTAAAATGATGAAGCTGCTGGAAGTCAACATAGCGTCTTCCACTTTTCTTGTAGTCATTTGTGGAGACTACATACAAGCTGGCTAAAGCGGTATTTCTAAGTGTCGGTAGGTATTGGAATCTCCAGAAAAGGCAGCGAAAAGCAAAGGCCCAACCCCTCCCCTACTCCCATGAGCCTGAGCCTCTGAGTACTTACTGGCTGAGTCTGCTGTACACCAGAGTTAAAGTGCCACAGTCCCAACCTCTGAAGAAGAGCAGGATGCATGCCACCCAAGACTGCATAGGAGAGGAGGTTGAGCTGAGCTTCTGTCCGGATGACCTCTTCTCTCTCCTGGTGCCAGCTTCCCCCTGCCCCTGGTGCTTACAGACTCAGACAGGCTTCCCTCCCCACACTGACAAATGACAATGTTACCAGAACCATTGCAGTTGTCCTAGAAACCATGGGGCGACATCCTCCCACACTGGTGAGCTGCAGCAGCTTTGCACTCCTGGGCAGCATCACTGGCTGCTCTCAGGCCCTGGGGTACACAAGGTCACCACGTGGGGGCTGGTGATATTGTTCTTGGCAGCTTCTTTGTTTGAGGTCTACACGTTGGTGGACCACTCCCCCTCGGTGTTTCGCTCCTCGGAATAATCCCTGGCATGTGTTAGATGTGAAGCTGAAGAGAGCTAAACACTAGTCTGATGCTCCATCCACACTCCTGGGTCTTCTAATTCAGTAAGCCTGGGATGGGAGCTTACAGATGATTGCTACACCCAGTCACCAGGGCTGGGAATTGTTGTTCTAGACTCTAGCATCTAGAGCAATGATTTCCAAACTTGAGCAGACAGCGGAAGCCCCTGGGGGGCTTGTTAAAAGCAGATTGCTGGGCCCCGCCTTAGAGTTTCTGGGAGTTCTAGGGTGGGACCAAGGCTCTGCCTCCCAAGCAAATTCTCTGTTGATGCTGATGCTGCTGGTCTGAGGACAAGAGGCTGAGAACCACTACCTTAGTGCACAATGAGGTCTTAAAATGCACTTCAGCAGGCTAAAGGGCTTAACTGGAGCCAGGAGATTTGGGTGCTTGTGTCCAACCACTGAAAACTCTCTCCAGATCTCAGCTTTGCTATCTGTAGATACCAAGTCCACAGCACGGCCTCAGACAGTTTTCCCTGGAAGGCACAGGGAGGCACCAAGGATGAGGAACAAAGATTAAAGAAAGCAAAGCATTTCCTAATTGAAAGTAGGCAAAACTCCTTTAAAACCCACTGCCTGAGAGCATAATTATATAACCCATGAATACAATGAGGTGCTTCCCTTCTCTCTCTCCACCCTCTTTTCCCTTTGGCTTTGGCTTTGGGGAAAGGGGAGGGGGTTCCGAGTCTCAGGATTCCCAACATAATATCCTACATTTTCCTGCTCTTATAAACTTCCTCAAAAACAGTACTTGGATCTGGCTGGAGCCAAACCCCAGAGCTTCTTGTCCATCAATTAATATTTATTGGACCTTCACAATGAGCTAAGCAGCCATATAAAAGAAAACAGTACCTGCAGACTGTTATTAAGCCAAAACAGAACAAGTACCTCACCTTCCTTTTCACAAGGTGTTGGCAGCTGGATGGTTGTGTCTGGGTCAAAATGAACATTCACCCGCTCATCCCACAAAAATGCCTGGAGCCCTTGTTCTGTTGTCTTGGGCACTCTCCTGGATATAGAGCTGTGGCTGAAACAGACAGCAACCGCTGCCCCAGCAGAGGGGACAGCTAGAGTTTCTGAAAGCATAGGGAAGGGGCTGGCGTCTGACATCCCCACAAGCACACCCCCAGCATGAGACTGGGTCCACCAGCCCGCTCTAGACTGCTTATTTCCAAGATCTCTTTCCCAAACTGCTACTGGGAACTGGATATATGCATTTTAAGGCCTTTGAGTGAGGGGATCTGAGTTCAGAAGCAAAATTTGTCGATGCAAATGCTCGTTGGATTTCTAGGTCTGTTGCCTATGAATATCCCTCCAGACATGGCTTCCTCTGCAGCACATCCTTCAGAATCCACGTCCTATTCAGAAGTCAGAGCTTCTGGAAGTTTAGACCATGCCAGGTCAAGGGCAACTCAATCCCTCCAAGAGATTTCCAATAGATTTAGTTCTATCCTAGGAAGGTGGCTTATATACTAGGTGGCTCACTACCATACCCTTACGTGTCAGCGTGATTGCTGGTCACAAAAATAACACTCCAGATCAGGACACTGTACCTGTATGGCGCAAGGAGGCAGGTGCCGTTTGGTAATACAGTGTGACAACCCCAGGATGCAGACTAAGCATGGTGCCCAGTGGGTAAGAGAAGGAATCAATAAGCAGATGATTGAACAAGCAGGTGAATGGGTGCATGAATGAGTATAAAACACTTCACAAAACTATAATGTTTTATGAGTTGCTTGCCAAGAAATCTCATGACCTTTGGGGTCCTCACGTTGATGTCCGAGGACACTCTCAATGCTCTGTCCATGGAGCACGGAGGTGAGACATGATGCAGGGGGTTGTAGGAGCCGAGAGCCTAACTTGAGACCCACAGAATGGAAGAACCTGCCATGGGAAGGCCAAGACAATTGCTCCGTGATGGGTGATGAAGGAGAGTGGGTGGTGAGCTGGAGGAAAAACATTGAGCCCCATGTTGTTTCCACCCCCAACCCCATCCCAACACATCAGTTACAAAGAAGGAATTAGCAATTGGGATGGATTTTGAAAGAGAAGGACTTTAAATCAGTACTTTCAAAAGTGATGGGTTTGTTAGGGGCTGAGCAAGGACTTACAGAAAGAGGAGGAAACAAGCATAAAAGAAACAGAACAGTTTGCTGAAATGCGAAGGATGTATGCGTGTTTTAAGGATGGGTATCATGTCGGCAGAAACATGTTGCCCTACACAGAAAACATGTACTGAGCCAGCTCATGTCCTAGTACATGCTCTGCCAGGAAGCAAGAACTCAAACCTGAATGCATGTGTAAGAAAAGTCCCTCTTGAGATAAGTGATTATTGTTTACTTGTTCTCACAGGATGGGACCCATTTCACTCTTGTGGCACTTGAAATCTGTGCATTGGCATCTCTCTTTCTCTGGAAAGCCAAAACAAGAATTTCTGGGAAATTCTTTTTCGATCTGTAAGAATTAATTTTCCCTCCATCTCTTATCTTGAAAGCTGAGAGCCCTCCCCCCCATGGGGATTACCATGACACCTGGACCCCGACCATCATTGTGTGTACGATTTAACATTGTGGTTGAACTTGTGTCCCATCCCTTTACTCCGCTTGACTGTGAGTTCCTAAACCTCAGGATCCTGTCCTATTTATTTTCATTTACACTACACCTGGTGCAAAAAAAGTCCTCAAGGCATGGTTTGGGGATTTTAAACAATGTCAGAGTTGAATATCCAAGGGAGACATGTCTATAGTACATGGGGAAGAAGATCAGCTGCTGTAGGATTGGAAAGTGCTCCCTGAGTCAGAGCTTCCAAATGGTGGAGAAAAAGAAGGACCACATGTCAGCACTGGATGAAGAGCTACCCCATCATTCTGGAGGCCTTTTCAGGAAGCAAGAGGCTCACAGGCAATTGGAGACTTGTTTATATCAAATAAGCACTTGCTCCGGTGTTCAAAGATCAGCAGGTTCCAACTTGAACATCCAGGGAAGTCATGGTCCTATAGCTGCATTTGCTGCAGGAAGATGGACAGTGAAACCAGGCTGTGTTTACCCCCTGATGAGCAACCCACTGGAATCACTGGAGCTCCGTTCTCAATAAGACTTCTGAAGGTTTTCAGGGGACAGACTCCCCCTCCAGCTGTCTCCGGATCACTTCCTGGGAGAGTGGTGAAACGACCAAATAACTGTGGTATTTACCGCTATTAATTCACAGCAAGGTGTCCGTGAGTAATGTTGTGGTAGGAAGGGTGTGGACCAGCTTTTCTTTATTGACTCCCTCCTTTGCAGGGTTATAAACTCCTGGAGAGATGTTCTCTCCTGGCTGAAACTTGGCAGGAGGCCCTGGGGTTCTTCTTGCGGCTGGTGCTGGACCTGCTCATCAGCCTGTTGAGATCTGTCTCTGTTTCCGCGGCAGTCACTGATGGAGCCATGGGACACTGGAGCACAGAGTATGGAAAGCCACTGCCAGGACACTGGTATTTGAATCCACTGAAGCAAAAGAATTGACAACCAAGCTTTAAATACTCTTGAAACATCAAATCCGAGTGAAGTCGTTGAAGAAGCCATCAGAAACCCTCCCTGTTCCAACCACCTGGCGGGATCAGGCAGCGGACACAGCTGCCATCAGTG
The DNA here is from genome assembly GCA_004027595.1 of Dinomys branickii. Lineage (NCBI taxonomy): Eukaryota > Metazoa > Chordata > Mammalia > Rodentia > Dinomyidae > Dinomys > Dinomys branickii. The sequence goes on along the minus strand of PVLD010015095.1, from coordinate 20,338 downwards.
GAAGATAGGCACAAACAGGCCAAACCAAGGGCAAATCTCTAATTCTCCGGCTCAAGGGTCAACATCTGTACGAAAGTCCTCAGCAGCTGCTGCAGATGAGAGGATGCATTCTGCAGGGAGGGAGGGCCGCTGCGTTTTTTATTCAGATTAAATGTGGAAGTTGTTTCCCCACCTGGTTTCTCATTCCTGAGGGTTGATAACATCCCACTGTGCCTTGCACTTTCTGTGTCCTACTGTCCTTTCACAGACATGTCTGTCTTTAATTTTCCTCCCTCCTTCCAACCACCCCTTGAAGGAGGCAACGGGCAGTATCAGCACTCCAATTTTACAGATAAAGACAAGGCTTGGCAAATACAAATGACTTTCCCAGATTCACACGGCAGTGCCCAGGCTCCAACTCAGATCTTCTGACACCAAGCCAAGTACTCAGATTTTCCACCCTAACATGTTCTAAAAACAATAAGAGTCAGCGTTTTCCCTCCACCTGGTCCCATATTGTGCAAAGCTGGCAATGGGTGGTTGGTAGTGAAATAGAAAATTCCTTCTGGGAAGGGAAGTGTTGCTCCATGAATGGAGATGCCCTTCTGTGCACACCTGGGGAACCTTGGTTCACCTTGGCATGGATTTCTGATGTCTGGTGATGCAGGATAAGGGCCCTTCTGAACACTTCCTCAGAAGCGTAGAGCAGAAAAAGAAAAACAAGGAGAGGTGACTCTTACGATTGTTTCCAGATCCCCACACCCCAATCAGACAAGAGCAAACAACAGCAGAGGCTCCTGACCCCCCCACACACACATCCTCAGAAGGCAATAACATAAAAGGAACCAATAAACTAGTACTAAACCATTATTGGGAGATTTTCAATGGCCATGGGAGCTAGATCTAACAGGAACTCCTTCCTAGAAATTCTCCCTGGTCCAACCACCTGGCAGGAACATTCCTTCCTATCTGGAAATGTCTTTAAGAGGCTGCAAATAACCACCTCAACCTGTCCCATTCTCAAAGATGGAGGAAAGAAACTCCCAGCTAAGCACTGAAGTCCAGGTACTGACTGCAGTTAATGACTCTATGGGTCTCTAATGAGCTTAGAGACCCATAGAAAAAGGAAAGTCCCTTGCTCACAGCTATCCCTAAGGGCTTACCAAATCTTGGTGAACCACATAAAAGCAAAAGACCAAGAAAGACATTTCCATTTGTAGATGGAATGGCTCCTCTTGATCATCCACCTGAACAAAACTGCACTAAAACAAAGTGCGAAGAGACATACGTTTCATGTAGAGATGAATTAATATGCTTCATTTTGTAACTGCTTCCTCAACCTTTGCAGAGTGGCTTTGGTTTACATTCATACTGTGAAGCCCTCTGTCACGTATTAGTTAGGAAATGGGAGAAAAAATAATTAATGAGAGGGGAATATGTATGAGTATGAAGGACACACTATGGAAGCTTCATGCAAGAATCATATGCAGGGGCTGAGGACCTTGTTTCTCCCTCAGAGCCCTACTTCACCAATGAGGGGAGGGAGTAATCCCCAAACTAGCATTTATGTCTTCCAGGTTCAGGAATTTCCACACTTTCTTCTATCCTGGTGCTGCACAAGGAGGGGGGCTATAGGTTCTCAGTCCCATAGCTGTTGGAGGCATTCACAAGGTATGGGAAGCAGAATCCCTGATCCAGAATTCTCTGCTTTTCTAATCATTCCAAAATCGTTTCCTAGAACATTTATAGCTTTTCCCTACCCAGTCAGGGCAACCTCAAAATACACTGTGGTGGTTAGGAAAACATTACCTTACTAACATTCTACCATACCAAGATAAGAGAAGCAGGGGTCAGGTTTACATCCAAGTTTACTTGATAGAAGACCGCCACTGACTTACATGTTACCTAAGAAAGAAACCCTCTTCATCAAAGCAAATATCACTGGTATTTTCTTAGAGATGTCTCATCCGGTCTTAGAGGATGAAAGCACATTTCTCCTATTAATGTGGCTTAGTCTTTATTCCTTTTGAAAACAATAACCCTAGAATTTTTGTAGTAAAATGTACTTGATTTTTTCCAGACTCTTATATAATATATGATAAACAGATGAAACTTATCCATCAGAAGTGCGTGGTGACCATCATGATTACACAATGCCAATGACCTAATCTCTCCTTTGTTTAGTTCCCTATAAACTAAGGATTGAGTGACAGCGTTGCAGGGCCTTCATTCTATGAACAAAACTTGCCTTGAATTTATGATGGTATGAAATTTAAGTTCATTACTGAAAGAGGACTCTTCACCTATTGTGTGGTATGTACGACACTGCCGCACATGACAGCAGGAGAGGAGGAAGGATTTATCTGGGAAGGTCAACTACTTGCAGAACTTGCTGGAAAAATCGCCCTCCTCTGTAGAGGAATGCTCTGCTCGACAGAGGTCACAAATGTGAGACCAATGTGCATCTTTTTCAAAAAGGGGGAAGATCACTGAGCCAGGTAGAGCTTTCAAATAAACCCTGCGATTAGTGGGTGACAGATCACTCTCACATCTATAAACTGGTATGAATAGGTTTTACAAAATAGGCAGCCCAATAGATTGGACTTTTCAATCAACCACAAAATAATATAGCTAAAGGGGAGAGAACCTATGGGAAGTTAATACTTGCCTTTGAAGAACTCCACCAATGAAAGTGAGGCTTGAGCGACAAGTAACTATCCCATCGTTTGTACAATGTTTATTATTTGAAAGCACTTTCATGTTTCTTACCTTCCCCCTTCATAGTCCATGAGACCCCATGTGAGGGTTTCATTATCTTCACATTTCAAGTGATGAACTGAACTGTAAGGTTAAGTGATTCTTTTCTTGTCACATACATCATTGAGAGTATGTCCAGAATTTCAGTCTATGGCGCTGAAACTGGAGTTTGTCCTGTCCTCTCAGAGCATAAGGTTCTTTTTAGCTTGTGCCACCATGGGCTATTCCTTTTGCAATGAGAATCAGTGCCCTTCCCAAGCTAGGTTAAAAGAACTGCTAACCTTGAAGTGCCCTGGCTTCCGACCCAAGACATCCTTATAGATGCTGACATCTATTTGCCAGGAGGGATGAAAAGGAGAGGTGGCCATCTCCCCCTTTTCTCTTTCCTCATGTCATGTGGTTATTGTTCTGTGGTGTAGGTATTTCAGACTCTGCTGTATCAGGTAACAGGATTAGACAGGTTAGTAGAGCATCAGATTTCAGACTCAACTTTTTCACTTCTCTTCTCAGCACGTAGGCTTGAGAACTGACACCAAGACAGGAAGAGGGAAAGTGGTAGAAGCAAGGGAAAGATTAAAAGCTGGTAGACAACACAGAGAGCGAGAGGGTAAAGCCAGAAAGCACAGAGGGCGAGACCCCAGGGAGCTGATGGGATTCACTGAACAACAGGATGTTATGTAACCCTGTCACTGTTTGACCTTAGGAAGTCTGAAAGAGGGAGAGATGGGGCTGTGAGGTGTTCAGATAGGAACTACTCATGAAGAGAGTAAAAGAAAAATAAGTCTTATTAAAGTTGGAACAGTCAACACTGACTGCTGAAGTCTTCTTGATGGAAAACAGGTAGCACAAGTATAATTAGCTTGAGCTGTAACAAGGCAGAGTAAAAAGAAAGTTACCAAGAAACATGTTCTGCCAGTAAGGAAACTGATTAAAAATGAAAGCAAATGAGAATTCTAAGTCTGCTGATTATCTAAATGAAAGACTGAGATGAAAAAAATTTAACCAACTGTCCCTCTGACAAAGGAATTCTATGTAGAACATGTAAAGGATTAAAAAATCAAGGCCCCAAAATTCAAAGACCCAACAAAACAATGGGCATCTGAGATGAATGTACACTTCCCAGATGAAGAAATATAAATGGCAAATAAATATATGAAAAAATGTTCAACATCATCATTCAATAAATGAAAATTAAAACACTGAGATTCCTTCGTACCCCAGAAAGAATGACTACCATCAAGAAATCAACGAATAACAAATGCTGGAAGGACTGGGGTAAAAAAGGAACACTTCTCCACTGTTGGTGGGAGTGTAGGCTGGCGTAACTACTGTGGAAGTCAGTGTGAAGATTCTTCAGAAAACTAGGATTAGATGTTCCGTTCAATCCAGCTATTCCCCTTCTGAGTATTTTTTCAGAAGAACTGAAAACATCATATCACAGCAATATATAGGCACCCATGTTTATAGCAATACAATTTGTTGTAGCTAAATCTTGGAAACAACCCAAATGCCCATCAACTGAGAAATAGGTAAAAAAAGATGTGGTATTTTCATACAATGGAGTACTACTCAATTATAAAGAAGGATAAACTGGAGGCTTTTATGGGTAAATGGACGCAACTAGAGACCATACTCACAAGTGAAATAAATCAGACTTGCATGTGTACACATCATATTGTCTCCCTAGTGAATAAGTGAAAGAGTGAATGAGATCCAAAAGGTACAATGGATATTGTGAAAGGGAAGGAAACTGCTCAAAAGGAAAAAACTGGGATGAGGGAAAGAAGAAAAGGAAAGGGGTAGATATATATATATAGAGAGAGAGAGAGAGAGAGATGGGGATGAAGATAGGGATAGAGAGATAGAGATACATACATACACACAAGATAGCTAAGATAATTGTATTACTAATTTCAATTAGTTCATTGAAAGGAACAAGTAGTGCATATATTATTTGATCAATTTTGCATGCCTATATCTTGTCATCTGAGCAACTACTTTGAAGATAACAATATGCAATATAATAACCATTGTTAATTTGCTGTCATCTTGTTTTGAAGTTGTTTTTTCTCTTTAAAATAAAAAAAAACTAAAAAAGACGATGTGAAATGTACAATGGAGTACCACTCAGTCATAAAGAAGGACCAACTTTGGTAATTTGTAGGAAAAAGGATGGATCTTAGAAGATAATGCTAACTGAAATAAATCAGACACAGCATTATAAAAAACAAAAAAGAAAACCTGAGATGACCTCCTAAAGTCCTCTTGAATTCTAGATCCCACAGCTGCCATGAACAGTCAGTGAATCCTATAGTAAGAGGGTATTAAAAGCCGCAAGAATCAGCTGAGTGTCAAGTTCAAAGTCCTCAGTAGGATGAGGGAGAGGAGCACTGAAATGGGGATCAGAAACTTGGGTTTAGTTTCTGAATCTTTCACTTGCAGCATGACCGAGGGCAAATCGCTCAGTGCGCAAGCCCCAATCTCTCTGTTGCTTCAGACCTAGGTGATAAGCTCAGTGCACAGGGTTGTGGCAGCATCACGCTCATAGAATATCAGCCGAACTATTCAGTGCCTGAAGGTACTTTGTCAGTGTCAGTACTAATCAGGTGAGACCCAGAAGGTGAAATTATGTTCTAATGGTTAAATAGAGAAGACTGGGACTTGGATCTCTGAGCTAATACTCTTTGCTGATTGAGATCACAGTGATTTGAGGATCTTCTACAAATGTTATAAATGTGGTGATTTATTGAGAGGTTCCCGTTTGTCCCCTAGAATGAACCTCAGACAAGCCCCAGTTCAACTGCCAAAGCCTTTGTTTCCTCCCCACTCAGTTCAGAGTGCAGAGAAAGCACTCCTTGCCCTAGGTCTATATGGCAGCCGCTCAGTGGTCTGTGGGAATCTACCTTTCATCTCCAGTAGTGAAGACACAGCAACACGCACCGTGGGGATGGCATCCCAGCATGCTTGTAGACAGCACACCACCTTGGGTACCAGGTCAGACTGAACTCTGCTTGGGCCCCAGAGCTTGACACCAGCATAAGAGAAGGGTTAGGATCAGGCACAGGCACAGGCTGTCTCTTCCCGTGCTCCTCACGAGACTGCCAGTGCTAACCAGAAGGCCATAAATCCAGCCACTGGGTGAGCCCCAGCAATCTGCCTAACTGTGCTGGGAAACAGCCCATCCGGCCCTTGACAGCACTCTTATGACTGCTCGGCTGAGAAGTGGTATTTTAAATAAAGAGAGGAACAAAACCACCCTATTATTTTACTCTGGTAATTGACAACAAGTTTCTCATGAGTAATTTTATAGCACTCAGGGTGTGCCGGAGTTTGATTTAACTTCTCCTTACAGGAGCCTCAGACTTGCAGTACACTTATTTTGAATTGAATGCAACGTGCCTCAGAAATCCACATGGATGTTTAAAATTCTATTCCTATGACCCACTCGTTAAAGGACATTTCTCTGCTCCTTCTTTCAAAGTCTCTTTTTGGGAGAAGAAAGCACCTTGTATTTGGGATCCTAAAAGATCTTAACTAATTTCAACTCCAGAATATCTTGTCCACCTTTTCTGCCTTCTCTTTTTCCTCCTCCTCCTCTTCCTCTCCCAATTTTACTTTGTCTCAACCCGTGAGTGATTCATAAAGTAAAATCTGCAGAGAATTTTGCCTTAAAATACAGTAGTCTTTAAAAGGAATGGGAAGCAGTTTCTGTAATCAAATCTGCCTATTCAATACTGCTTTAGCAATTCACAGCACACATTAACATAGTAAAGTCCCACAGGCATTCTCCGGGAGGGAGCCCAGCTCATGAATGTTTGGAAAACAGACTTTCCCAGAGTAAGTAGCAGACAGGATTTCCCTATGGAAATTACGCACACACTACACAACATGCATACAAACGCACGCATGCATGCACGCACGCACGCACACAGAGTTTACGACTTTCTAATCTAACATTGATATCTGATCCCACAGAGCTAGAATCTTGAGGAATGTGTTTGGAAAAACCCTGAGTGAAAAGAGAAGGAGGGAAGCACAGTTACCGTTGAACAGGAAATCATATTCTATTTTACTCTGGCCTTTGCACTCTAATCATTCATTCAACAAATATTTCCTGAGTATTCAATAGGGATGAGGAGCAGTGACAGATGCAAATCACCTGTGATACATCATCTGATACAGCACTGTCAAAGAGGACATAATGGATGGGCCTTCGTAAGAGACCTCCTGCATCACGCAGAACCCTAGCTGAGCCATCAGTCGGCTCATTGGGAGGACCCCGGCAGCTTAGCTAACCCTTGTGGGGAACAGCTCCCTGTGGTGCGACTGCCCTTTGCTGCTTAGATGAGGAAACAGGGATAGAAAGAATGCTGTTACTGGTGTCTGAATGTGGAACACATTCACACCACTCCTGCCTTAAAGACTTGCCTTTTGAAGCATGAACATGGTCTAGAATAAACACTAGCCCAGAGAAGCAAACACTGCTCTCTGTACAAGCACTTTGAGCCAGAGGCATATGCAAACCAAAGTGAAGGTCTCAAAAACCAAGACTTTTAGGGAAGAGGCAGGAATGAAGATTTGTGTAGTTCCAGGAAAGATCTCCAACAGGAAATTTGATGAGCAAGGTGTCTTGCAATAAAGAGCAAGTTAGACATTCAAATCTGGTTTCTATGCCTGGAGAAAAGAGATACATGAGCACTGTATTCAGGGGTGCTTGTTCCCTCCTACTTTTCTGCAAGTCTGTGGGCATCCCCAGAGCTCACAGGAGACACTCTCAATCCCACTGGGTTTGAGATGCCCACTGGATTTACTGCTGCATATACAGGAAGACCCCTGTGTGGTCTTATTGACTTTCACCATTGGTTTTAGTTATAAGTTGCTTATGTCTTAAGCCCACGACAAGCTGAGTATCCCTTGTTTGAAATGCTAGGGAGTAGAAGTATTTCAGACTTTGGTTTTAGTTTTTGTTGGATTCTGGAATATTTATATAGACTTTACCAGTTGAACATCTTTCATCCAAAAATCTGAAAACCAAAAGGTTCCAAAACTCAGAACTCTTTGGGAGTTGATGTGACGCTCAAAAAGTTCTAGATTTTGAGTACTTTGGATTGCAGATTTTCAGATTAAGAATGCTTAAACTGTGTGAGCGCAGCAATGTCATTTTTCTTCTCTCCAGCCATAGGGCATCATTCATTCTCAGAGCTTTAATTATGATGTGGGAACAGATGCTTCCCTTGTTTATAAGTTGAGCTATTAACTTCTGTCCATGTTTCATTCCTCATACTCCAGATACCTGTTAGGTGTGTTCATTAGTTCATAAATATTCCTCTGAATTTTAGTACATCCAAGTTATCAACTCTCAAACCAGACTCCCCACCTAATATTTGTATTTCAACTCCTGATGTTATTTTCTACAGTTCCCCATAACCCCACCCCCATTCTTCCAGGCATTTACTGTTTCAAGCATGGAATTTTCCCCTCTACTTTCCATTTCCCAAAGGCAATATGTAACTAAGACATATTCTTTATTTTTAAATTTTAGATATAATTTTTAAAATGATATATCATATTTTTAGTGTTATCTCTCTTTTTTTTTTCTATTTGCTACAAATATGGAAGACGTCCTTGCAGGTAGATTACCGCCTTCCAACTCCAAACCCCTGTTCATTTTCTCTTGCAATACATTCATGTGATTTCTGTTCCAGCTGATGCCAAGAGAATTTGCTGAAAACGAAACACCTTCGGGTGCTCAAGACACTGTAATTTTAGTAAGTCCGCCAAGTTGTCCAGATGCTCTGCCATTTCAGAGCTGCTTTCAATGGCCGTTCAAAACAAGGTGACTTTAGCAATTGCCATATATCCTGGATCTTGTTTTCACCCTTCTCCCCTGCTTGCCAGCCACAAGTCAGCTCCCTGTCACCTGCTTACCACGTGCCAGCTGTTTTCTTTGTGCTTGTCACAGAGCGCTGAATATCTGCTATTGACTCTTTTCAGGAAAGCGGGAGCTTTTAAAATCCTTATCAAAGGCTGACACCCTATTTGTCCCATAAGTAAAACTTATAGGTAACATTGAAAATACCTTCCAATCTGTTTGCATGTGTATTTGAAGATCAGTGGAAATAATTACATAGTTGGGAGAAAAGAGTGAGAAGTGACCTGCACATTTCCTTCAGGCAGGATTGTAGGGAACAAGAAGAGAAAAGCTCAGAGGTGGGGGGCGCTGCCTCTTTAGGACATGGGCACTGCCCTGTGGTGCATTGAGACACATGGTTAGTGTCAAATGCAAAAGCAGGAGAATGGTTTGGTCTCATTTTACATTTTGGTTAAAAAAAAAAAAAGGTATTGGACACTCTTCTCCTGAGCCATGCTATTTCAGCCGGGACTTGTTGAAATTCCACCCTTCTTCACACAGAGCAGTGTCCCTGGACTCCTTTCCACTTTACTACAGGTGCCTGTTCACCTTCCACTCAGTCTGGAGAGGTCTAGCTGATCACCCCTGCTGCACCTCCCCTGACCCTGCCCAGGCTCCCAGAATGAACAACCAACTCAGCTAAGGAGCAGGTGGGATCACAGCCAATGAAGTAGTGATAATCCCAGGGCAGGACCTTGTATCCGGGAAAAGCCTCTTTCGAGTCAACTTTGCAGCCCTTCCCAGTCTCTTAATCTCTCATGCACAAGAAGTTTGCAAGGATGGACCCTGTTGAGGAATACAGTGCTTTGCAGCCCTACCTAAGCAACTTGGGCCAGGAGAAGGAGATGCAGGTGGAAGGGTGGATCACAGGAGAAAGGGAGAAGACGCCAGCAAGACAAAAGAGAAAACACTGCAATCTTTCTGTACAAAGACTTTGTTCAGCCAGCCGGTGATCTGGTGACCTAGACCTGGCATAATAATGCACTTTATCTGCGCAGTTTATTATGTGTGTGTCATACATCTACGCGTATATTACCAACTATAAAACGTATATAATATGTGCCAGGAAGAGACAGAAGAGAGGGTGCAAATGCTTCTTACTGAGAGTTTGCTTTGTCTTACGTATCTGACCTGTGCTCAGCTTCTCAAGCCAGGTGGTGATTTTTGTGAAGAGGCCATTTCATAAAGTGGATATAATTTTTGAAATAAAAATAAATAGCTAGGTTATTCTTACCTTGAAGAACCTGGACAAAGGGCTGGGAATATAGATCAGTGGTCGAGTCTTTGCCTAGTATGCACAAGGTCCTGAGTTCAATCCCCAGTACCATAAAAAAGGAAAGGAATGAAGAAGGATTAGTGGGTAGAGAAAAGATATGAAAAGAAAAGAGAACCTAGAAAGACCAGCAATAAGACTTTCCTGGACATCCAGCATCAAGTTCACTTTCTGGAAGTTCAGAGAGGAGGGAGGGATGGGACGAAACAATGATCAGGATATTACTGAAATGTGACATTCCTGTGTGTTCACTACTTGCTTGCAGACCTGCAGGCACAAATTTGTTTACTTTTAGGTTTTCAGAAGCACATTCCTTATTATGGAAGTATTTGTGGGTAGGCTTCTGCTACAAAATAAGTCAAAGCTTTGGGGTTAGGCAAACCTTTCTTCCCATCTTGCCTCTGCGCCTTGTGATGGTATAAAACTTTGTAGGTCTCAATCAGTTCATTTATAAGCAGAAGAGCATTCAAATGTCCGTGAAATACTACACAGAGCAGTGCAGTAGCTTTCTCATTCCCAAGTATGCAGTCAGGGAGGGACCTTTTTCCTAGCCTCTTAGACTGTTCTCCTGACCTAGTGCAAAATAGGACTCTAACAATGCCAGAGAGACCAGTTGTCAAAGGAGATGGAGGAGATCAGCTCTCTCTGACAGCCTTTGGAGGCCACTGTAACCCTCTGTAGGGCCCGTGAAAGGACAACTTGTTCTAATCAAACTGCTGCAATGCTCCAGAGACTATTTGGTATCTTAGTCATATGATCATCTCAAAGCAGGAGATTTCCAGATGTCATCAAAATTAATAACGTGCACTTCTCTAAAGGAAAAGGGGATACACAAACAAAACATCTTCAGGACATTCATTGCCTCTGAATGAGCCTGTTAGTTCAAGAATGTAGTTGAGGGTCCCTGATTCCTGCGAGACCGTCTCTGTGCTCTCCAGACCAACAGTCCCTTCCCGGTTACTCTGGGCTGGGTCTCTAAAGCCATTCATTTACCCCTTCATTCACTCTTTACTCTTTCACTCACTTGGCAACTCGTGTTTCATTTTAAGAGCACAACTGGGGATTATGCTACACACAAAGCCAGGAGAAGAAAGCATCTCTGACTGCAGATAGCCCTTAAAGCAATAAGGAATAACTGACAAATCTGAAATCTCTTACGTTTTCATTCATTGTTGCCTTCAGCTATTCGAACATCCACGGAAATCAGCAAAGACAGAAAGAGACAGGGAAAAATGAAGGGAAGCTTTTCATTAGTCAGTGTTGGGGGTGCCAACAGGGTATAAAAGCAAACGACAGAAAACAAAAGACACTTCCTGTTTAATACATGGTCACCACCTTCAAGGGCTGTTTCATCTAGTTGTGGAAAGTGCCCATAGGTACACAATACAATAACCACTTAAAGTAACAATTCAGGAAAAGTCACTATGCTTTTAACTTTTTTGAGGTCTCAGAAAATATTCTTTTAAAAAGTTACAAGCAGCATGTTTTAATTTTTCCCATCAGTCTCTTGTAGTATCATAAGAGTTTAAAGTAGATCATGTTTATGTTGAACCAGAGTAGACAGGAAATTGTCTGCAAAAGAAAAGGAATTTGAGTCCAACCTTTTGAGAAGGTATCATCAATATCATCCTTTTGATGGGGAAAGTAACTTAATTTTCAAGTACGTATGCTAGGCCAGGCATAGCAGTACATATGTCCCCTAAACTGTGCCATCTGATCCTCTTCATAACCCTGAAGAATGAATTTTGTTACCCTGTTTTACAAAGGAGGAAGCTGAGGCTCAAAGATATTAAGTGAAGTCAAGATCTCACAGCAACCTAAGGGTAGTAAAGTCAGGATTTGAATCTGGTTCTACGTGACTCCAGGATCAGTATAGAGCAGCAGAGCAGGCAAGAGTGGCAAGAATGCACCACAGCATGGTGGCAAAAATGTCCAGGATATGAGGAAAAGGAGAACTGGCCACATTGAGGGTCACTGATTGTTCCCAATGCTGTTACTTGCCTTAGTAACAAAACCTTGAATCTTCGCCAGGAACAAACATGGCCACTTACAGAAAAAAAAAAATTCCCCGGCTCCTTTGCACCTGGAGTGATTATGTGGCTACATTTTGACCAATGAGGGATAAGCAGAAGTCATATATGCAACTTTGAGAAAGTGTCCTTACAAAGAAAAGGTTGTGTTCTTCATTCCTCTCTGCTTTCTAGCTGGATTGTGGAGGTGATGGCTGATCTGAAATGGCCAATTAGTCTCTTGGTTGCTATGTGGGATTGGAAGGTCACACAATTGAGAACCACAAGAGAGAAGGAGCCTGGGTCTCTAAGCGCTGAATGGAACGGAGCCATCATTCCTGTCCTGGGTTGCCTGTACTTGGACTTGGAAATGAAAGCGGAATAAGCTCCTGTATAGTTTAAGTCACTGTTATTTGGGGTTATACTGTTACTGGCAATTGAGCCTAATCCTAATTAACACATAGTCTAAATTGACCTGAGCCAAGAAGTTGTAGGTGATCAGTGGGAAAACAGGTTGGAAGAATATGGAAATCATGGAGCGCACCTCAAGTCAAGTTCAGGCATGTGTCACTTATTTCCGTATGTTTGCAAGGCAGACAAATATAATGAAACCAGCGTTTGCGGGAGAATATTCTGGTTGTGATGTGTATGTAAGGTGCCCCAGACTGCAAAGATAATGAAGGAAGTGAAAACATTAGAAACATTTCCCAATAAACCAGGAGTGCGGTGTTCAGGGCCTCACACAGGGGCAGGTCTGGGTGATCAGGATTTGAGGCTGCAGGATTGAGAAACCAAGGCAATACTGAATTGTCATCCAGGCAAGTTGAAAGTGATTGAAATTTTCCTTGAAGGGAAACAGTAGGTTAGCAAAAACAAATAAGTCAAAAAGTGAACATGATATTGAACAGGGACATAGACTTCTAGTTTGGACACATAGAGCAGGCAATCACGGCTGTACATGCAGAGAGCTTTGGCCAGATTATACACATCGGTACCCTATAACACTCAAAGTCTAAAACTACAAGTTTGGACAATGACAAGCATAAATGACAGACCTGAAAATGTGACACTAGATGAGACTATCAAATAATATGAGGACTAGGAACCAATTTGCCAGTATGGAAGGGGAAGGGAGGAAGTGGAGATGGAAAAGTAGTGAGGAAGGAAAGAAGAGGTAAATCGAAATGCTTCCGTCAGTAGTGAATGTGCTGGGAAAGAAACAGGACAAGAAAGGTTGAACTTGGCAAAGCGGAGGAAGGTCGCGTTGACCTGTGAGTGCCAGTGTCACTAGCGGGCTGAGAATGGAAGGCCCGTGTCAGGAAATTGAAGACCACCCGTCTCATGGCAGGAGGAGGGTATATTCAAAAAACTTGGGTGTGACCTGAAAAAGTAAAAAGAAGCTCAACAGAATCAGCATACCAGGGCAGTAGTGTCAGTCTCCATTGGGTTAAGAAAGCCCTGCAGAGATTAGTTATCAGAGAGGTGTGTCTCCTCTCTAGCCTTGGTATCCTCGTGTGTCAAATGAAGACATTAACTGACACATGGGATTTCTGCAAAATGGACTAATCCTGGTGAAAATCCGTAGTACAGAGCATGGCAGGTGGCAGTAAGCCATGAAACAGCTACTCGATCCTCATTGCCTTTAGATTATTTCTCCCGTTAGACACAATATTTTCCTACCTGGAAATTGTCCTCTTGGGAGTGTCCCTGTGTTTGGGAGATCAGACCACAGCTCACAGGAAGTCTATCCCAACCCTCTAAGATATATTCCCTTGGGATCCCACAGTCTCAGATTTCACAGCAGCATTTTAGACCTGTCACCTGTCAAAAAAGAAAATGCACAGACACGGTGACTTGAGTAGTTTCAATTAGGGTACAGCACCCAGGGGGCATCTGACAGCCTTCCTGTGTGACAGGGATATCTAAAGCAACATCCAAACCATGTACTACACCCATATTTACTTTGTTTCATTCAGTCCATCCTGTGAGGGGACCACCATTTCACAGGTGAGAAAGCTAAGTTCAGAGAGTCGCTTAGAGCACATGCTGGGTAGAAGGGCATTTTGAGCTCATCAATGTCTAGATCCTGTGTGTCTTACTACCCTCCTTCTGCTTGGGTGTTTGGAGACTTGGAGACTTCCCTAGCACCCTGGACTGCTCCCACAAACACCTGTGCAGGAAGAGAGAAACCGGAAGTCAAGCCTGGCTCAGAACAAGGGCAGCAGGGCCTCAAAATAACAGTAGCAGTACTATAGCTCAAGGCCAGGGAAACCAGCCAAGAGAAAAAGCCTATCCCCACAGAGCAAAGGTGTGGCCCATGAGCCAAGCCCCGAAGACTGAGCAGAGACCTGTACATAGATCCCAGGTATATAGCAGCATTCAGAGATATGACCAGGATATGGCCCAGGACCCATGGCCCAGCTTGAAGCTTTTGGCATGGCAAATACCTGTGTAGTTCAAGGCCTCTTCAAAGCTTCTTGGGCCACTGAAGTCACTACTACATGACTACACAGACAGCTCCAGCTGCCATACACCACAGTAACTGTGGAAGTGCCCACCCCCTCCAAGTGACTCCGCCCAACTCAGACACCAGGCACAGCTCCTCTGTAGCGCACACTAGGACAGGTAGTGCTCTAAATGAAGTCAGCTGAAGATGAAAGACCAAGGTGTTCATTTTAGTCAGGCTTATGCGTAATTATGCATTCATCAGTCAGAGCTTTAATTACCCCAGAGATAAAGGTACCATTAGTGTTTCGGGAAAACTGGCTCCAACAAAATGCATTTCTTTTGTCTCCTAGCCAGTGACAACCAACTGTTATGCTCAGAAGGGCTTAGCAGACAGACTCCGATCTAAACCATAAAAGGCCCAAAACTCTAAAAGGTGATCACAGTGAGCAAGTCCGAGCACTTTGGGAGACGGGGAGACAGAACACCAAAGAGCTTGAAACAGAACCTAAAAGAGCTTAGAAGACCAGGCCACACTTCCTTCGATGACAATAACACCGGGGGCAGAGACATGGGGGTGGAAAAGGGAGCAAGGAAACCTTGGCAGCCTCCCTAACGTGTCACCTTGCAACTCCCTGTCTTGAAAAGCAGAATCTCTGCTTCCACCCCAGACTTGTGAATCGGAATCGGTATTGTCACGTGACCTCCCAGGTGGCTTCTCTGCATGTCACAATGTGAGACACACTGTCTTGGATGTCCTTGTGCCCAAGGACAATGTCCCTGCCGTTAAAATGAGGAGTTGGCATTTGTGTACCTCTCCTGTTTATCTGTATGATAAAGTGGAAAAATTGGAGGCAGAAATGTGTGTGCGTGAAGGGTGTTTTTCTTTTGTTTTCTTTTTTAACATCTGGCAGGAGAAATAGATTTTCCCCTTCCAGGGTTGCTTTAAAAGATAAACATAATTGAATGGGGCAAAGTTGGTCGGAAGTAAAGACCATAAAACACACACAGTGTCAAATTGGAATGATTAATAAGCTGAGAGGCACCACAGCCCCCAGTGTGGTGTGAGATGCGACAGACAGGTCAGGGCAAACACTAGGGAATCCATTTCAGTACCTTCTGCCTAAGGGCTGGGACAGGCAGCAACAGGGCAAACCGTTTCACAATGAGGAGAAGAGGAAACTGGCAAGAGAAGAACCTCAGAGAAGGGGGGACAGGGCAAGAAGGAATCATACGGGGAGAAATTCCTTGGGTGGTGAGGTTATAGGTGTGGTAGGATGTCATCTAGATCGTATCCCCAAGATAGGATTAGCAGCCCATAAACACCAGGCACCCAACCCAAGGTTTTGAATAATTAACCAAAGTTCTGAGATCTCAGGGTAGATTTGGCTTTTAATCCCAGGGCTGCACTTTTAGAAAGGTAAATTTGAATGTTATATCGAGGGGTGTGTTGGAGATCTTTGAGCCTTGACTTCTTCATCTGTGAAATGGGGATAATTCGGTCAGCCTTATAGAGCTGTGCAGATTAAATGAGATAATGCATGTTAAACCTAGCACAATGCCTGGTACATCTTACACGTTCAAAAACAGTGCCATCATTTAGCATGCTTCCCAGCATTATTTGTTTCCAAGTGAATGTCTCCTCTCAGTTTTGACCTTAAACTGTATTCTGAAAGAGAATGAAAAGTTATCAGATGACTTACAAACACTGTGCCTGGGTTTATTAGTGCTCTCAAAGTACGATCACTTATCTCATTCATTCATTCTTCCAACAGCATCAGTGAAGCCACACCCTTAGTGACAGGGCATCCATGGGAGGTAGCATGATGGAAGTGTGACTCGCCAGGTAACTGCCCGGCCAACTCCTGCTCAAGGCATCTGCACCAGCCCTGAAGAAATGTGGAATGAGGTTCATGCCAACCTTGCAGGCCTCCACCAGTGACTCCATTCTCTTGGGAATGGCTCCAGTACCAGGTAAGCTGCTTTGCAATCTCTCCATCCCACGAAGCTGCCCCTGCATGCTGCATCCCTCAGATGCAGGATGAACCCCAGAG
Organism: Dinomys branickii; assembly: GCA_004027595.1. Classification (NCBI taxonomy): domain Eukaryota; kingdom Metazoa; phylum Chordata; class Mammalia; order Rodentia; family Dinomyidae; genus Dinomys; species Dinomys branickii. Next base: position 3,910 of record PVLD010015095.1, on the reverse strand, counting down.
GACCCACGGAGCCGGGCCAGTCGGTCTCCCAGTGTTCTCTTCAGAACACACTGCTGTGTGCTCTGCACCAACCCCAGACTGTGAGCTGCCCCTCTGTCCCCATGATGATGGAGTGAGGGGGCAGGTGGATCTGTACCATTTCACCTCCCAGGAGGCAGACAGACCCTGGCAGGAAAGACCTCAATAGTAATACCTAGTGGCTGATGAATTCTTGGTGACCTTTGCCAGAGACTGCCGACACAGGGGGGAGCCTTGCAGAAGTGCTGAGATGCAAACATCAACATTAGACTCTGAGATGGTACAAAACTGGTTGAAATCCTTCTCTACCTCCTCTAGGTGACCCTTAGCCTAGTGGCTCAGCTTCTATATGCTACAGTTTCCTTGCCTGTAAAATAGGGATCCTATTAGTAACTACTTATGTATTTGTCAGGGTTTTGGCAGGTTCACATAGTATATTCAAACTAGGCAATTTAAGGAGAGTTCAAGAGAATAACTACTTATACATAAGCGAATAAGGGATAGTGCAGTGTCCTAGGGTTAGAAAGACTGGGGACCATCACTACCCAGGACTGAGGACAGGACCCAGAAGACTCTGACTCTGACCATGGCTATCAGCTCTGATGAAGAGGCAGCCAGCCTGAGTACTCACGCAGGTGAGGCTCAGCCACAGAAACACCTTCTACTCCCTGTCCACCCCTCCCAACTTCCTTCACTCTTCTCCTTTCCCCTCCCCGCTCCTGGAAGCCTAAGGGCAGAGGAACTTATTGCTACAGTATCCATAAGGCTCAGCATCCTGGGGCACAGAGCAGGGTAGAAAAGGAGAGTGGATTTGAAAAAGCAAACTGGAAATGCTCAGCGTAGTCACACAGAATAGTTGTGAGGCCAAACACATGAAGCACTCAGTCCGAGTAAGCAAATGGTAAGTGGTCCTCAAACAGTAGCATTCTTCTACCAGTGAGGAAGTAAGATCCGAGTCATTCCCTGATTTCTCTTGGCTTGGTGATATGGGACAACAGCTATGGCTGGTGACCAGTTCAGGGACTCCTGGGAGGCCAGCCTGGGTATTAAGGCAGTAGTGAGAAGGACATAAGAGCGAGGTGGATGGCACCTCTAGAAGGAAATCCTCAGCCTATGAATAAAATTGATTCCACACCCACTCTTGGTAATAACTCATATTAGGCGAAATGGAGGAATTAACAGGAAACACCACAATCTAAACTATTGTGGCATCGAGGAGGGATTTAGGCTAGGCAGGAGAGTCTATAAGTACAAAAACAAACACAAATTTCAAGCCTATCTTGACATAATCTAAGCAAATGTAGAGCTAAGTGTGGCCCAGCAAAACTAACATCTCTGTGTGTCCCTGAGCCCAGCTTGGCAGACTCATGGTGAGAACTGTCTAAAATTTGACTGCATGGGAGGCTGTTGACATGAACACTGCATCTGTCCCATCTTTCTGAGCATGGCTAGGAGCTCCTCTCATTCAAGGAGAAAGCATTCTTGGTTACCAGGCTAGAATTACAGCACATCTGGATTTCGACCTAATGACGCCTGCATCTTGAGCTAAAGTGCTGTTTTGGAAGGGGCACCAAGACGTGACCCTCTGCGCACTTTTCTCCAGATCATACAGTGACTGCCTCAACCCAAATATCTACTCCTCTTCTAAAAAACATGAGCAATCTCCCCACCAAAATCCAATTTTTTCTTCTAATAAGATCCTGCTGAATGTCCAGTACTAACCCAAGGACTGTGTCCGCAGGTACAGCATGTTGAATCTTCCAAGCTGATAAACCTCTCCTGGGCCCAGGGCAACTCCTTTATTTGCTTACCTTTCCCGCTGACATTCTCCGGGACATTCATGAGCCACCCATGAAATACCCTCAAGAATACTATCTGTTACCATCACCTCCCTCTGCTGTTGGCTTCTACTACCACTGGCAGTCTATAAACTTCTCTGCACCTGGCTATAAACCACAACACATTGCATCCTCAGGAGGAAAAACAGCAATGTATTGCAAAAATCTTGGCTTCATTTGCAAACCCCCTGTAGCGCTTAACTCATATCCAAATCAGTTCATCCAAAGCACATCTAATGGGCAAAACAGAGGACTTGAAACAATTCCCCACTAGAGTCAACCTCAGCACTCACCAGAACCAGTAATCCCCAGGTAGATTTTTGACATGAGCTCCATTTGGGTCATCTAGGGGAAATTACTCACCCTTCAGAGAGCCCACCAGCTTGTGCAGCAAGTGGGCAGGCAGCTCTACCCAGGGGCACACCCAGGCTGAGTCTATCCCATGGCCACTTTTTTTTTTTTTCCCGTAATGAACCACTGAAAAATACAATTTGAAAGAGAACTACAGTTTGCTGTCAGGAGCAAATTCAAGCATAAGCATGCATTCATAAATGGATGCTTCGTGCTTCAAGAAACCTTACCTGTCAGACTCCTAATTATAAACATTGCTCCAAACCTGAGCTTTGTGTTCAGTTTCCCAGTGCTTTTCCTAGAAGAACAATGCTTAGTGAGTCTCTTCTGGCTGTTGACTGCACAGGTCCAAACCCACAGGAGTGGAAATCAGAGAAATACCTCAAAGGCTCTTGGTGGGAGGATAAAAATCAGCTCCTAGATCTTGATGTCTGTTTCCAAAATTGTAAATTCTATGAAGTCAATGGAATGGCCTGAAATGTAAGTAGACCGTGAGGGGTGAGCAAGATAATTCATAAAACGTGGAGTTCAGCAGACAATAACACTCAATAACAACTAAATCAAAAATGCCAACATCCTGCTACCTTTCCCTTTTTCTTTCAATCCCTACTACTGGTTAAAATGACATACTAACATCACTGTTTTGTTTACAGGTTGTGCCGGGAAACCCTCTATCATATAAAAGCCAATATGACTTGGGGGCTGAGATGAGAGGCAGGGGGCAGAAAGGACCATTTTAATAGCTAAATGATGATCAGATGAGATTCAACTCAACCTCCCCTACCTAGTGAGATGCTGACTCAATGGATGAAAAACGGGAAAAAAGTTAATAGGAAAGAATGAATCTCATCAGGCTGCCTCTTGCATGTTGGCTATGGGACTAAATGTATCACAGGCTTCCAATAAATACAAACTAATAATCAAATTTAAAAGCGAGGAAATCATTGTTCTCCCAGCTTGGCTGCCTGCCCAGCTGCTGCTCAGAGGGGGATGAGCTGCTCCTTATCTGGGAGTAGATCGCCCCTGTGCCCGGAGAAACTGTCAGGAGCCCAGTCCAGCTGGAAGCTTTTCTGCAGCACTGTTTGCTTGGACCGGGTCCTTCCTTTTCCAGGACGATCCTCACACCACACCCCAGGGAACCTCACCCTTGGCTTTTTTTTTTTTTTCCTTAATAAGCAAGTTGACTTACTCCAGTTTCCCTAAGGATTCAGGCATAAATAATCCAAGCCTGCACTGCCAAAAGTAGTTATATTTAAATCAGTTAGAGCCCAGGAAAGACCAACAGAGAAAAGGCACTGGCTCTTTCAATTCAGACAGTCCTGGGGGTTTCATACTGACTCAGCCCTGGAGTCAGAAGGGCCTTTGAGGGCTCAAATGAGCTTGTGCCATCTCTTTACTCCTTCCTTGAGTCATCTTCCTGTTATTTCTTCCTGTCGAAGTGGTTGGCCATATGCCCTGAATATCAAACTGGGGGCTAACATCAAGCTGGGTGTTGTGGCACAAGTTATAATCACACAACTCTGGGAGGCTGAGGCAGAAGGATCAAAAGGAGGCAGGAGGAGCCCAGTTTAGACAACTTCATGACTTACCAAGACCCTATCTAAAACAAAACTATAAAGGGCTGGGTTGAAGCTTAGTGAAAAGACTCTGGATTCAATCCCTAATATAAGACAGAAAGGACAGAGGGAGAGGGAGGGAGGGAG